>JAULUF010000032.1:502500-515000 GCA_031834385.1 Semotilus atromaculatus | reverse complement strand
TTTCAAGGGATTTTGATTTGAATTTTTGACAGTTGGGGAGTTTGAAAATCTGAAAATTCCGCAATGTTAAGTCAATGGGAGTTTTTCCGAGTTTTGATCGTCATTTTTAGGAAAACCGTAAGTCCGATCAGTTTGAAAAGACAGAGCAACTAACTTCAGAATAGGTCAAAGGTCTGAGCCGAGTTTGGAGTATGTGGAGTTAACGGTCTAGGCCGCATTAAAGTCAACAGTTTTCTAAGAAGAATAATAATAATAATAACTAGACAAAGTTCGTCGAGACAAACTTTAAGTTGGCTTGTGAAAGTTTGGACCAGAAAGTTTGAAGAAGTTGAAAGTAGTTTGAAGTTGAAAGTAGTTTATAGTTTAAATTAGTTTAAAGTTTAATTAGTTTGAAGTAGTTTTAAAGTAGTTTATATTTTAAAGTATTTTAAAGTTTAACTTAGTTTAAAGTTTAAAGTAGTTTATAGTTTAAAGTTTAACTTAGTTTAAAGTTTAACTTAGTTTAAAGTTTAAAGTAGTTTAAAGTTGCTAGGGTGTTTCTAGTGGGTTGCTAAGGTGTTCTGGGTGGTTGCTAGGCTGTTCTAAGGTATTTTGGTTGGTTGCTAGGATGTTGCTAGGGGGTTCTAAGGTATTTTGGGTGGTTGCTAGGGTGTTGCTAGGGTGTTCTGAGGTATTTTGGGTGGTTGCTATGGTGTTGCTAGGGTGATTGCTATGGTGTTGCTAGGGTGTTCTAAGGTATTTTGGGTGGTTGCTAGGGTGTTCTAAGGTATTTTGTGTGGTTGCTATGGTGTTGCTAGGGTGTTCTATGGTATTTTGGTTGGTTGCTATGGTGTTGCTAGGGTGTTCTAAGGTATTTTGGTATACACACACACACACTAACTCGTTTACACACACACTTTCTCTTTCACACACACGCACAGACACGCTCACTAACTCACACATACACACTCACGCACACACACTCACTCACACACACACACACACACACTCTTTCTCTCACACACACACAGTCACACACACAGACTCACTCGCTCACACACTCACTCACTTACACACTCAGAGTTTATATGAGTTTAGAGTTTATAAGTTTTAATGAAGTAAATTTAGTCATTTGAAGTTCAAATTAGTTTAAAGTTTAAATTAGTTTAAAGTTTAAATTAGTTTGAAGATTAGTAAGAAAGAAAGAAAGAAAAAAAGATTAGTGAAAAAGAAAGATAGATTAGTTAGAAAGAATGAAAGAAAGATAGATTAGTAAGAAAGAAAGAAAGATAGATTAGTAAGAAAGAAAGAAAGAAAGAAAAAAAGATTAGTAAGAAAGAAAGAAAGATAGATTAGTTAGAAAGAAAGAAGGAAAGAAAGATAGATTAGTAAGAAAGAAAGAAAGATAGATTAGTAAGAAAGAAAGATTGATTGGTAAGAAAGAAAGAAAGAAAGATAGATTAGTTAGAAAGAAAGAAAGAAAAAAAGATTAGTAAGAAAGAAAGAAAGAAAGATAGATTAGTTAGAAAGAAAGAAAGAAAAAAAGATTAGTAAGAAAGAAAGAAAGAAAGAAAAAAAGATTAGTAAGAAAGAAAGATAGATTAGTTAGAAAGAATGAAAGATAGATTAGTAATAAAGAAAGAAAGATAGATTAGTAAGAAAGAAAGAAAGAAAAAAGATTAGTAAGAAAGAAAGAAAGATAGATTAGTTAGAAAGAAAGAAAAAAGATTAGTAAGAAAGAAAGATAGATTAGTTAGAAAGAAAAAAGATTAGTAAGAAAGAAAGAAAGAAAAAAAGATTAGTAAGAAAGAAAGAAAGAAAAAAAGATTAGTAAGAAAGAAAGATAGATTAGTTAGAAAGAATGAAAGATAGATTAGTAAGAAAGAAAGAAAGATAGATTAGTAAGAAAGAAAGAAAGAAAGAAAAAAAGATTAGTAAGAAAGAAAGAAAGATAGATTAGTTAGAAAGAAAAAAAGATTAGTAAGAAAGAAAGAAAGATAGATTAGTTAGAAAGAAAGAAAATAAATTAGTAAGAAAGAAAGAAAGATAGATTAGTTAGAAAGAAAGAAAAAAAGATTAGTAAGAAAGAATGAAAGAAAGAAAAAAAGATTAGTAAGAAAGAAAGATAGATTAGTTAGAAAGAAAGAAAGAAAAAAGATTAGTAAGAAAGATAGATTAGTTAGAAAGAAAAAAAGATTAGTAAGAAAGAAAGAAAGAAAAAAAGATTAGTAAGAAAGAAAGAAAGAAAGAAAGATTAGTAAGAAAGAAAGAAAGAAAAAAAGATTAGTAAGAAAGAAAGAAAGAAAAAAAGATTAGTAAGAAAGAAAGAAAGAAAAAAAGATTAGTAAGAAAGAAAGAAAGATAGATTAGTTAGAAAGAAAGAAAAAAAGATTAGTAAGAAAGAAAGATAGATTAGTTAGAAAGAAAAAAAAGATTAGTAAGAAAGAAAGATAGATTAGTTAGAAAGAAAGAAAGAAAAAAAGATTAGTAAGAAAGAAAGAAAGAAAAAAAAAATTGTAAGAAAGAAAGAAAAAAAGATTAGTAAGAAAGATTTCTTTCCTGTGTGTGTGTGTGTGTGTATTCAAGCACATACACACACACACACAGACACGCTCACTAACACACAAACACACACACACACAGACACACACACACACACACACACACACTAACTCGTTCTCACACACACACTCTCTCTTTCACACACACAAACACACGCACGCACAGACACGCTCACTAACACACACTAACTCGTTCACACACACACACACACACTCTTTCTCTTACGTTCACACACACACACACTCTTTCTCTTACACACACACACACAAAGACACGCTCACTAGCGCACACACACACTCAAGCACATACACACACACACACACACAGACACACACACACGCACATACACGCTCACTAACACACTCATTCACACACACACACACACACACACGCTCACTAACACACACGCACACACACACACACACACACACACTCACTCACGCACATACACACACACTCTTTCTCTCACACACACACGCACATACACGCTCACTAACTCACACACACAGACACGATCACTAACTCGTCCACACACACACACACTTTCTCTTTCATACACACACATACACGTTCACTAACACACACACACACGCACATACTCACACACACACACACACACTAACTCGTTCACACACACACTCTCTCTTTCACACACACACACACACACGCACAGACACGCTCACTAACACACACACACACACACACTAACTCGTTCACACACACTCTTTCTCTTACACACACACACACGCACATACACGCTCACTAACACACACACTCAAGCACACACACAGACACACAGACACGCTCACTAACACACACACACACAAACACTAATTCGTTCACACACACACTCTCTCTTTCACACACACACACACACACACACACAGACACGCTCACTAACACACACTAACTCGTTCACACACACACACTCTCTTACACACACACACACACGCACAGACACGCTCACTAACACACACACACACTCAAGCACACACACACACACACACACACATACACACACACACACACTAACTCACACACTCATGCACATACTCACAAATGCACACACACACACACACACACACACACACACACACACTAACTCGTTCACACACACACATACACACTCGCTCACACACACACACACACACACACACACTCACAAATGCACACACACACACACACACTAACTCGCTCTCACACACTCAATAACTCACTCACACTCGCTCACAGACTCACACACACTCACTAACTCTCTCTCACACACACACACACACACACACACGCTCACTAACTCACACACACTCATGCACATACACTCACACACACACACACACACACACAGTAACTCGCTCACACACACACTAACTCGCTCACACACACACACGCTCACTAACTCTCTCACACACACACACATACACACACACACACACACACACTCATGCACATACACTCACACTCACAAATGCACACACACACAGAGACACGCTCACTAACTCTCTCTCACACACACACACACTCATGCACATACACTCACACTCACAAATGCACACACTAACACACTCATGCACATACACTCACACTCACAAATGCACACACTAACACACACACACACAGACACACACACACACACTAACTCACACACTCATGCACATACTCACAAATGCACACACACACACACACACACTAACTCGCTCACACACACACACACACACAAGCACATACACTCACAAATGCACACACACACACACACACTAACTCACTCTCACACACTCAATAACTCACTCACACACACACACACACACAAACTCGCTCACAGACTCACACACACTCACTAACTCTCACACACACACACACACACGCACAGACATGCTCACTATCTCACACACGCACAGACATGCTCACTAATTCATACACACACACACACACACACACACACTCATGCACATACTCACAAATGCACACACTCACACACCCACACACAAACTCGCTCACACACACACACTCAATTACATACACTCACAAATGCACACATTCACACACACACACTAACTCGCTCACACACACACACACTCACAAATACACACACTCACTTGCTCACACACACACACACACACACACAGACACACAAACACTCACTAACTCACACACGCACAGACATGCTCACTAACTCACACACACACTAATTCTCTCACACACACACATACACACACAGACACACACACACACACACACTCAAGTTTACAGTGTTTAGAGTTTACAAGTGTATAAATTGATGAGTTTATAAGTGTACGAGTTTAGAGTTTATAAGTTTAAATGAGTCTTAAGAGTTCAGTTTATAGTTTAAATGAGTCTAAGAGTTCAAAGTTTATTAATTTATGAGTTAATTAGTTTATAAGTGTGTTAATTCAAAGTTTATTAGTTTAAATGAGTCTCAATGGCTCATTTAGTATATAGAATGGCAGTTTGATTTAGTCTAGGGTTTCAAGGGATTTTGATTTGAATTTTTGACAGTTGGGGAGTTTGAAAATCTGAAAATTCCGCAATGTTAAGTCAATGGGAGTTTTTCCGAGTTTTGATCGTCATTTTTAGGAAAACCGTAAGTCCGATCAGTTTGAAAAGACAGAGCAACTAACTTCAGAATAGGTCAAAGGTCTGAGCCGAGTTTGGAGTATGTGGAGTTAACGGTCTAGGCCGCATTAAAGTCAACAGTTTTCTAAGAAGAATAATAATAATAATAATAATAATAAGTTTAAATAGGATTTCAGTAAGTTGGCTCTCACAAGCCAACTTAATAATAATAATAATAAGTTTAAATAGGATTTCAGTAAGTTGGCTCTCACAAGCCAACTTAACTAGAAAAAGTTCGTCGAGACAAACTTTAAGTTGGCTTGTGAAAGTTTGGACCAATAAGTTTGAAGAAGTTTAAAGAAGTTTAAAGTTTAATTAGTTTATAGTTTAGTAAGAAAGAAAGAAAGATAGATTAGTTAGAAAAAAGAAAGAAAAAAAGATTAGAAAGAAAGAAAGATAGATTAGTTAGAAAGAAAGAAAGAAAGAGATTAGTTAGAAAGAAAGATAGATTAGTAAGAAAGAAAGAAAGAAAGAAATATAGATAAGTTAGAAAGAAAGAAAGATAGATTAGTTAGAAAGAAAGAAAGAAAAAAAGATTAGTAAGAAAGAAAGAAAGAAAGATAAATTAGTAAGAAAGAAAGAAAGATTGATTAGTAAGAAAGATAGAAAGATAGATAGATTAGTTAGAAAGAAAGAAAAAAAGATTAGTGAGAAAGAAAGAAAGAAAGAAAGATAGATTAGTTAGAAAGAAAGAAAGAAAGAAAGATTAGTTAGAAAGAAAAAAGGAAAGAAAGATAGATTAGTAAGAAAGAAAGAAAGAAAGATAAATTAGTAAGAAAGAAAGAAAGATTGATTAGTAAGAAAGATAGAAAGATAGATAGATTAGTTAGAAAGAAAGAAAGAAAAAGAGATTAGTGAGAAAGAAAGATAGATTAGTTAGAAAGAAAGAAAGAAAGAAAGAAAGAAAGAAAGTTAATTAAAAAGAAAGAAAGAAAGATAGATTAGGTAGAAAGAAAGATAGAAAGATAGATAGATTAGTTAGAAAGAAAAAGAAAGATAGTTTTTATTTAGAAAGAAAGAAAGATAGATTAGGTAGAAAGAAAGATAGAAAGATAGATAGATTAGTTAGAAAGAAAGAAAGAAAGTTAATTAAAGAGAAAGAAAGAAAGATTAGTTAGAAAGAAAGAAAGAAAAAAAGATTAGTAAGAAAGATAGATTAGTTAGAAAGAAAGAAAGAAAGAGAAAGAAAGAAAGAAATATAGATAAGTTAGAAAGAAAGAAAGATAGATTAGTTAGAAAGAAAGAAAGATGGATTAGTTAGAAAGAAAGAAAAAAGATTAGTTAGAAAGAAAGAAAGAAAGATAGATTAGTTAGAAAGAAAGAAAGAAAAAAATATTAGTAAGAAAGAAAGAAAGAAAGAAAGATAGATTAGTTAGAAAGAAAGAAAAAAAGATTAGTTAGAAAGAAAGAAACATAGATTAGTTAGAAAAAAGAAAGAAAAAAAGATTAGTAAGAAAGAAAGATAGATTAGTTAGAAAGAAAAAAGGAAAGAAAGATAGATTAGTAAGAAAGAAAGAAAGAAAAAAAGATTAGTGAGAAAGAAAGATAGATTAGTTAGAAAGAAAGAAAGAAAGATTAGTTAGTAAGAAAAAGAAAGATTGATTAGTTAGAAAGAAAGAAAGATAAATTAGTTAGAAAGAAAGAAAGAAAGAAAGAAAGAAAGAAAGAAATAAAGTTAATTAAAAAGAAAGAAAGAAAGATAGATTAGGTAGAAAGAAAGATAGAAAGATAGATAGATTAGTTAGAAAGAAAGAAAGAAAGTTAATTAAAAAGAAAGAAAGAAAGATTAGTTAGAAAGATAGATTAGTTAGAAAGAAAGAAAGAAAAAAAGATTAGTAAGAAAGAAAGATAGATTAGTTAGAAAGAAAGAAAGAAAGAAAGAGAAAGAAAGAAATATAGATAAGTTAGTAAGAAAGAAAGATAGATTAGTTAGAAAGAAAGAAAGAAAGAAAGAAAGAAAGAAAGAGAAAGAAATATAGATAAGTTAGAAAGAAAGAAAGATAGATTAGTTAGAAAGAAAGAAAGATGGATTAGTTAGAAAGAAAGAAAAAAGATTAGTTAGAAAGAAAGAAAGAAAGATAGATTAGTTAGAAAGAAAAAAGGAAAGAAAGATAGATTAGTAAGAAAGAAAGGAAGAAAGATAGATTAGTGAGATAGATAGATTAGTTAGAAAGAAAGAAAGAAAAAAGATTAGTGAGAAAGAAAGATAGATTAGTTAGAGAGAAAGAAAGATGGATTAGTTAGAAAGAAAGAAAAAAAGATTAGTAAGAAAGAAAGAAAGATAGATTAGTTAGAAAGAAAAAAGGAAAGAAAGATAGATTAGTAAGAAAGAAAGGAAGAAAGATAGATTAGTGAGATAGATAGATTAGTTAGAAAGAAAGAAAGAAAAAAGATTAGTGAGAAAGAAAGATAGATTAGTTAGAAAGAATGAGATTAGTTAGAAAGAAAAAGAAAGATAGATTAGTTAGAAAGAAAGAAAGATAGATTAGTTAGAAAGAAAGAAAGAAAGTTAATTAAAAAGAAAAAAAGAAATATAGATTAGGTAGAAAGAAAGATAGATAGATTAGTTAGAAAGAAAGAAAGAAAGAAAGTTAATTAAAAAGAAAGAAAGAAAGATTAGTTAGAAGGATAGATTAGTTAGAAAGAAAGAAAGAAAGAAAAAAAGATTAGTAAGAAAGAAAGATAGATTAGTTAGTTAGAAAGAAAGAAAGAAAGAAAGAAAGAAATATAGATAAGTTAGAAAGAAAGAAAGATAGATTAGTTAGAAAGAAAGAAAAAAAAGATTAGTTAGAAAGAAAGAATGAAAGATAGATAGATTAGTTAGAAAAAAAGAAAGAAAAAAAGATTAGTAAGAAAGAAAGAAAGATAGATTAGTTAGAAAGAAAAAAGGAAAGAAAGATATATTAGTAAGAAAGAAAGAAAGAAAGAAAGATAGATTAGTGAGAAAGATAGATTAGTTAGAAAGAAAGAAAGAAAGATAGATTAGTTAGAAAGAAAAAGAAAGATAGATTAGTTAGAAAGAAAGATAGATTAGTTAGAAAGAAAGAAATAAAATAAAGTTAATTAAAAAGAAAGAAAGAAAGAAAGATAGATAGATTAGTTAGAAAGAAAGAAAGAAAAAAAGATTAGTAAGAAAGAAAGAAAGATTAGTTAGAAAGAAAGAAAGATAGATTAGTTACAAAGAAAAAGAAAGATAGATTAGTTAGAAAGAAAGAAAGATAGATTGGTTAGAAAGAAAGAAAGAAAGAAAGAAAGTTAATTAAAAAGAAAGAAAGAAAGAAAGATTAGTTAGAAAGATAGATTAGTTAGAAAGAAAGAAAGAAAAAAATATTAGTAAGAAAGAAAGATAGATTAGTTAGAAAGAAAGAAAGAAAGATAGATTAGTAAGAAAGAAAGAAAGATTAGTTAGAAAGAAAGAAAGATAGATTAGTTAGAAAGAAAAAGAAAGATAGATCAGTTAGAAAGAAAGAAAGATAGATTAGTTAGAAAGAAAGAAAGAAAGAAAGTTAATTAAAAAGAAAGTAAGATAGATTAGTTAGAAAGAAAGAAAGATAGATTAGAAAGAAAGAAAGATAGATTAGTTAGAAAGAAAGATAGATTAGTTAGAAAGAAAGATAAATTAGTTAGAAAGAAAGATAGATTAGTTAAAAAACAAAGAAAGAGATTTGTTAGAAAGAAAGATAGATTAGTTAGAAAGATAGATTAGTTAGAAAGAAAGATAGATTAGTTAGAAAGAAAGATAACTTAGTTAGAAATAAAGAAAGATAGATTATTTAAAAAACAAAGAAAGATGGATTTGAAAGAAAGATAGATTAGCTAGAAAGATAGATTAGTTAGAAAAAAAGAAAGATAGATTAGTTAGAAAGAAAGATAAATTAGTTAGAAAGTAAGATAGATTAGTTAGAAAGAAAGATAGATTAGTTAGAAAGAAAGAAAGATAGATTAGTTAGAAAGATAGATAGATAAGTTAGAAAGAAAGAAAGAAAGATTAGTTAGAAAGAAAGAAAGATAGATTGGTTAGAAAGAAAGAAAGATTAGTTAGAAAGAAAGATAGATAGATTAGTTAGAAAGAAAAAAAGATAGATTAGTTAGAAAGAAAGAAAGTAAGAAAGAAAGAAAGAAAGATTGGTTAGAAAGAAAGATAGATTAGTTAGAAAGATAGAAAGAAAGATAGATTAGTTAGAAAGAAAGAAACATAGATTAGTTAGAAAGAAAGAAAGAAAGAAAGAAAGATAGATAGATTAGTTAGAAAGAAAGAAAGATTAGTTAGTTAGAAAGAAAGAAAGATAGATTAGTTAGAAAGAAAGATAGATTAGTTAGAAAGATAGATAGATAGATAGATTAGTTAGAAAGAAAGAAAGATAGATTAGTTAGAAAGAAAGATAGATAGATTAGTTAGAAAGAAAGATAGATTAGTTAGAAAGAAAGATAGATTAGTTAGAAAGATAGATAGATAGATAGATTAGTTAGAAAGAAAGAAAGATAGATTAGTTAGAAAGAAAGATAGATAGATTAGTTAGAAAGAAAGAGATTAGTTAGAAAGAAAGAAAGATAGATTAGTTAGAAAGAAAGAAAGATTGGTTAGAAAGAAAGATAGATTAGTTAGTAAGAAAGATATAAAGAAAGATGGATTAGTTAGAAAGAAAGAAACATAGATTAGTTAGAAAGACTAGTTAGTTAGAAAGAAAGAGATAGATTAGTTAGAAAGAAAGATAGATAGATAGATAGATTAGTTAGAAAGAAAGAAAGATAGATTAGTTAGAAAGAAAGAAAGATATATTAGTTAGAAAGAAAGATAGATAGATTAGTTAGAAAAAAAAGATAGATTAGTTAGAAAGAAAGAAAGATAGATTAGTTAGAAAGAAAGATAGATAGATTAGTTAGAAAGAAAGAAAGATTAGTTAGAAAGAAAGAAAGAATGATAGATTGGTTAGAAAGAAAGAAAGATAGATTAGTAAGAAAGAAAGAAAGAAATAAAGAACGATAGATTAGTTAGAAATAAAGAAAGTAGTTAGAAAGAAAGATAGATAGATTAGTTAGAAAGAAAGATAGATAGATTAGTTAGAAAGAAAGATAGATTATTTAGAAAGAAAGAAAGATAGATTAGTTAGAAAGAAAGAAAGATAGATTAGTTAGAAAGAAAGATAGATAGATTAGTTAGAAAGAAAGATAGATTAGTTAGAAAGAAAGATAGATTAGTTAGAAAGATAGATAGATAGATAGATTAGTTAGAAAGAAAGAAAGATAGATTAGTTAGAAAGAAAGATAGATAGATTAGTTAGAAAGAAAGATAGATTAGTTAGAAAGAAAGAAAGATAGATTAGTTAGAAAGAATGAAAAAAGAAAGAAAGAAAGAAAGATTGGTTAGAAAGAAAGATAGATTAGTTAGTAAGAAAGATATAAAGAAAGATGGATTAGTTAGAAAGAAAGAAACATAGATTAGTTAGAAAGAAAGAAAGAAAGATAGATTAGTTAGAAAGACTAGTTAGTTAGAAAGAAAGAGATAGATTAGTTAGAAAGAAAGATAGATAGATAGATAGATTAGTTAGAAAGAAAGAAAGATAGATTAGTTAGAAAGAAAGAAAGATATATTAGTTAGAAAGAAAGATAGATAGATTAGTTAGAAAAAAAAGATAGATTAGTTAGAAAGAAAGAAAGATAGATTAGTTAGAAAGAAAGATAGATAGATTAGTTAGAAAGAAAGAAAGATTAGTTAGAAAGAAAGAAAGAATGATAGATTGGTTAGAAAGAAAGAAAGATAGATTAGTAAGAAAGAAAGAAAGGAATAAAGAACGATAGATTAGTTAGAAATAAAGATAAAGTAGTTAGAAAGAAAGATAGATAGATTAGTTAGAAAGAAAGATAGATAGATAGATTAGTTAGAAAGAAAGATAGATTATTTAGAAAGAAAGAAAGATAGAGTAGTTAGAAAGAAAGAAAGATTAGTTAGAAAGAAAGAAAGATTAGTTAGAAAGAAAGATAGATAGATTAGTTAGAAAGAAAAAAAGAAAGAAAGAAAGAAAAATTGGTTAGAAAGAAAGAAAGATAGATAGATTAGTTAGAAAGAAAGAAAAGATTAGTTAGAATGAAAGAAAGATAGATAGATTAGTTAGAAAGAAAGAAAGATAGATAGATTAGTTAGAAACAAAGAAAGATTAGTTAGAAAGAAAAAAGATAGATTAGTTAGAAAGAAAGAATAAAAGAAAGTAAGAAAGAAAGAATGAAAGATTGGTTAGAAAGAAAGAGATTAGTTAGAAAGATAGATAGATTAGTTAGAAAGAAAGAAAAGTTAGAATGAAAGAAAGATAGAGTAGTTAGAAAGAAAGAAAGATAGATAGATTAGTTAGAAAGAAAGATAGATTAGTTAGAAAGAAAGTAAGGTAGATTAGTTAGAAAGAAAGATAGATTAGTTAGAAAGAAGAAAGATAGATTAGTTAGAAAGAAAGAAAGATTAGTTAGAAAGAAAGAAAGATAGATCAGTTAGCAAGAAAGAAATATTAGTTAGAAAGAAAGAAAGATTAGTTTGAAAGAAAGAAAGATTAGTTTGAAAGAAAGATAGATTAGTAAGAAAGAAAGAAATAAAGAAAGATTAGGTAGAAAGAAAGAAAGATTAGTTAGAAAGAAAGAAAGATAAGTTAGAAAGATAGATAGATAGATAGATAGATAGATATATAGATAGATAGATAGATAGATAGATAGATAGATAGATAGATAGATAGATAGATAACGTTCATTAGTACATATAGAATGGTAGTTTAATTGAATCTAGGGCTTCAGGGAGTTTAGATTTGAGTTTTTGTGTTGTTCACTACTGGGCCACCGTAGTCTTGGCTCAATTTGAACTGTTGCAATGAAAGTCAATGGGATTTTTATGATTTTTAATATTAATTTTTAAGAAATCTGAAAGTCAAATCAGTTTGAAAAGATATAGCACACCGAGTCAGAACAGTCTGAAGGTCTGACCCGAGTTTGGAGTTTGTAGAGTTAAAGCTCTAAGACGAGTTAGAGTCAGAATTTTTTGGGTAAGAAAAATAAGAAGAAGAAGAAGAAGAAGAATAATAACTAGAAAAAGTTCGTCGAGACAAACTTTAAGTTGGCTTGTGAAAGTTTGGACCAATAAGTTTGAAGAAGTTTAAAGAAGTTTAAAGTTTAATTAGTTTATAGTTTAGTAAGAAAGAAAGAAAGATAGATTAGTTAGAAAGAAAGAAAAAAAGATTAGTAAGAAAGAAAGAAAGATAGATTAGTTAGAAAGAAAGAAAGAAAGAAAGATAGATTAGTTAGAAAGAAAGAAAGAAAGAAATATAGATAAGTTAGAAAGAAAGAAAGAA
>JAULUF010000032.1:497500-500000 GCA_031834385.1 Semotilus atromaculatus | reverse complement strand
TTAGAAAGAAAGAAAGATAGATTAGTTAGAAAGAAAGAAAGATAGATTAGTTAGAAAGAAAGAAAGAAAGATAATTAAAAAGAAAAAAAGAAATATAGATTAGGTAGAAAGAAAGATAGATAGATTAGTTAGAAAGAAAGAAAGAAAAAAAGTTAATTAAAAAGAAAGAAAGAAAGATTAGTTAGAAGGATAGATTAGTTAGAAAGAAAGAAAGAAAGAAAAAAAGATTAGTAAGAAAGAAAGATAGATTAGTTAGTTAGAAAGAAAGAAAGAAAGAAAGAAAGAAATATAGATAAGTTAGAAAGAAAGAAAGATAGATTAGTTAGAAAGAAAGAAAAAAAAGATTAGTTAGAAAGAAAGAATGAAAGATAGATAGATTAGTTAGAAAAAAAGAAAGAAAAAAAGATTAGTAAGAAAGAAAGAAAGATAGATTAGTTAGAAAGAAAAAAGGAAAGAAAGATATATTAGTAAGAAAGAAAGAAAGAAAGATAGATTAGTGAGAAAGATAGATTAGTTAGAAAGAAAGAAAGAAAGATAGATTAGTTAGAAAGAAAAAGAAAGATAGATTAGTTAGAAAGAAAGATAGATTAGTTAGAAAGAAAGAAATAAATAAAGTTAATTAAAAAGAAAGAAAGAAAGAAAGATAGATAGATTAGTTAGAAAGAAAGAAAGAAAAAAAGATTAGTAAGAAAGAAAGAAAGATTAGTTAGAAAGAAAGAAAGATAGATTAGTTACAAAGAAAAAGAAAGATAGATTAGTTAGAAAGAAAGAAAGATAGATTGGTTAGAAAGAAAGAAAGAAAGAAAGTAAATTAAAAAGAAAGAAAGAAAGAAAGATTAGTTAGAAAGATAGATTAGTTAGAAAGAAAGAAAGAAAAAAATATTAGTAAGAAAGAAAGATAGATTAGTTAGAAAGAAAGAAAGAAAGATAGATTAGTAAGAAAGAAAGAAAGATTAGTTAGAAAGAAAGAAAGATAGATTAGTTAGAAAGAAAAAGAAAGATAGATCAGTTAGAAAGAAAGAAAGATAGATTAGTTAGAAAGAAAGAAAGAAAGTTAATTAAAAAGAAAGAAAGAAAGTAAGATAGATTAGTTAGAAAGAAAGAAATATAGATTAGAAAGAAAGAAAGATAGATTAGTTAGAAAGAAAGATAGATTAGTTAGAAAGAAAGATAAATTAGTTAGAAAGAAAGATAGATTAGTTAAAAAACAAAGAAAGAGATTTGTTAGAAAGAAAGATAGATTAGTTAGAAAGATAGATTAGTTAGAAAGAAAGATAGATTAGTTAGAAAGAAAGATAACTTAGTTAGAAATAAAGAAAGATAGATTATTTAAAAAACAAAGAAAGATGGATTTGATAGAAAGAAAGATAGATTAGCTAGAAAGATAGATTAGTTAGAAAAAAAGAAAGATAGATTAGTTAGAAAGAAAGAAATATAAATTAGTTAGAAAGTAAGATAGATTAGTTAGAAAGAAAGATAGATTAGTTAGAAAGAAAGAAAGATAGATTAGTTAGAAAGATAGATAGATAAGTTAGAAAGAAAGAAAGAAAGATTAGTTAGAAAGAAAGAAAGATAGATTGGTTAGAAAGAAAGAAAGATTAGTTAGAAAGAAAGATAGATAGATTAGTTAGAAAGAAAAAAGATAGATTAGTTAGAAAGAAAGAAAGTAAGAAAGAAAGAAAGAAAGATTGGTTACAAAGAAAGATAGATTAGTTAGAAAGATAGAAAGAAAGATAGATTAGTTAGAAAGAAAGAAACATAGATTAGTTAGAAAGAAAGAAAGAAAGAAAGAAAGATAGATTAGTTAGAAAGAAAGAAAGATTAGTTAGTTAGAAAGAAAGAAAGATAGATTAGTTAGAAAGAAAGATAGATTAGTTAGAAAGATAGATAGATAGATAGATTAGTTAGAAAGAAAGAAAGATAGAATAGTTAAAAAGAAAGATAGATAGATTAGTTAGAAAGAAAGATAGATTAGTTAGAAAGATAGATTATTTAGAAAGATAGATAGATAGATAGATTAGTTAGAAAGAAAGAAAGATAGATTAGTTAGAAAGAAAGATAGATAGATTAGTTAGAAAGAAAGATAGATTAGTTAGAAAGAAAGAAAGAAAGATAGATTAGTTAGAAAGAATGAAAAAAGAAAGAAAGAAAGAAAGAAAGATTGGTTAGAAAGAAAGATAGATTAGTTAGTAAGAAAGATATAAAGAAAGATGGATTAGTTAGAAAGAAAGAAACATAGATTAGTTAGAAAGAAAGAAAGAAAGAAAGATAGATTAGTTAGAAAGACTAGTTAGTTAGAAAGAAAGAGATAGATTAGTTAGAAAGAAAGATAGATAGATAGATAGATAGATAGATAGATAGATAGATAGATAGATAGATAGATAGATAGATAGATAGATTAGTTAGAAAGAAAGAAAGATAGATTAGTTAGAAAGAAAGAAAGATATATTAGTTAGAAAGAAAGATAGATAGATTAGTTAGAAAAAAAAGATAGATTAGT
>JAULUF010000032.1:425000-492500 GCA_031834385.1 Semotilus atromaculatus | reverse complement strand
AAAGATAGATTGGTTAGAAAGAAAGAAAGAAAGAAAGTAAATTAAAAAGAAAGAAAGAAAGAAAGATTAGTTAGAAAGATAGATTAGTTAGAAAGAAAGAAAGAAAAAAATATTAGTAAGAAAGAAAGATAGATTAGTTAGAAAGAAAGAAAGAAAGATAGATTAGTAAGAAAGAAAGAAAGATTAGTTAGAAAGAAAGAAAGATAGATTAGTTAGAAAGAAAAAGAAAGATAGATCAGTTAGAAAGAAAGAAAGATAGATTAGTTAGAAAGAAAGAAAGAAAGTTAATTAAAAAGAAAGAAAGAAAGTAAGATAGATTAGTTAGAAAGAAAGAAATATAGATTAGAAAGAAAGAAAGATAGATTAGTTAGAAAGAAAGATAGATTAGTTAGAAAGAAAGATAAATTAGTTAGAAAGAAAGATAGATTAGTTAAAAAACAAAGAAAGAGATTTGTTAGAAAGAAAGATAGATTAGTTAGAAAGATAGATTAGTTAGAAAGAAAGATAGATTAGTTAGAAAGAAAGATAACTTAGTTAGAAATAAAGAAAGATAGATTATTTAAAAAACAAAGAAAGATGGATTTGATAGAAAGAAAGATAGATTAGCTAGAAAGATAGATTAGTTAGAAAAAAAGAAAGATAGATTAGTTAGAAAGAAAGAAATATAAATTAGTTAGAAAGTAAGATAGATTAGTTAGAAAGAAAGATAGATTAGTTAGAAAGAAAGAAAGATAGATTAGTTAGAAAGATAGATAGATAAGTTAGAAAGAAAGAAAGAAAGATTAGTTAGAAAGAAAGAAAGATAGATTGGTTAGAAAGAAAGAAAGATTAGTTAGAAAGAAAGATAGATAGATTAGTTAGAAAGAAAAAAGATAGATTAGTTAGAAAGAAAGAAAGTAAGAAAGAAAGAAAGAAAGATTGGTTACAAAGAAAGATAGATTAGTTAGAAAGATAGAAAGAAAGATAGATTAGTTAGAAAGAAAGAAACATAGATTAGTTAGAAAGAAAGAAAGAAAGAAAGAAAGATAGATTAGTTAGAAAGAAAGAAAGATTAGTTAGTTAGAAAGAAAGAAAGATAGATTAGTTAGAAAGAAAGATAGATTAGTTAGAAAGATAGATAGATAGATAGATTAGTTAGAAAGAAAGAAAGATAGAATAGTTAAAAAGAAAGATAGATAGATTAGTTAGAAAGAAAGATAGATTAGTTAGAAAGATAGATTAGTTAGAAAGATAGATAGATAGATAGATTAGTTAGAAAGAAAGAAAGATAGATTAGTTAGAAAGAAAGATAGATAGATTAGTTAGAAAGAAAGATAGATTAGTTAGAAAGAAAGAAAGAAAGATAGATTAGTTAGAAAGAATGAAAAAAGAAAGAAAGAAAGAAAGAAAGATTGGTTAGAAAGAAAGATAGATTAGTTAGTAAGAAAGATATAAAGAAAGATGGATTAGTTAGAAAGAAAGAAACATAGATTAGTTAGAAAGAAAGAAAGAAAGAAAGATAGATTAGTTAGAAAGACTAGTTAGTTAGAAAGAAAGAGATAGATTAGTTAGAAAGAAAGATAGATAGATAGATAGATAGATAGATAGATAGATAGATAGATAGATAGATTAGTTAGAAAGAAAGAAAGATAGATTAGTTAGAAAGAAAGAAAGATATATTAGTTAGAAAGAAAGATAGATAGATTAGTTAGAAAAAAAAGATAGATTAGTTAGAAAGAAAGAAAGATAGATTAGTTAGAAAGAAAGATAGACAGATTAGTTAGAAAGAAAGAAAGATTAGTTAGAAAGAAAGAAAGAATGATAGATTGGTTAGAAAGAAAGAAAGATAGATTAGTAAGAAAGAAAGAAAGGAATAAAGAACGATAGATTAGTTAGAAATAAAGATAAAGTAGTTAGAAAGAAAGATAGATAGATTAGTTAGAAAGAAAGATAGATAGATAGATTAGTTAGAAAGAAAGATAGATTATTTAGAAAGAAAGAAAGATAGATTAGTTAGAAAGAAAGAAAGATTAGTTAGAAAGAAAGAAAGATTAGTTAGAAAGAAAGATAGATAGATTAGTTAGAAAGAAAAAAAGAAAGAAAGAAAGAAAGAAAAATTGGTTAGAAAGAAAGATAGATTAGTTTGAAAGATAGAGATTAGTTAGAAAGAAAGAAAAGATTAGTTAGAATGAAAGAAAGATAGATAGATTAGTTAGAAAGAAAGAAAGATAGATAGATTAGTTAGAAAGAAAGAAAGATTAGTTAGAAAGAAAAAAGATAGATTAGTTAGAAAGAAAGAATAAAAGAAAGTAAGAAAGAAATAATGAAAGATTGGTTAGAAAGAAAGAGATTAGTTAGAAAGATAGATAGATTAGTTAGAAAGAAAGAAAAGTTAGAATGAAAGAAAGATAGAGTAGTTAGAAAGAAAGAAAGATAGATAGATTAGTTAGAAAGAAAGATAGATTAGTTAGAAAGAAAGTAAGGTAGATTAGTTAGAAAGAAAGATAGATTAGTTAGAAAGAAGAAAGATAGAATAGTTAGAAAGAAAGAAAGATTAGTTAGAAAGAAAGAAAGATAGATCAGTTAGCAAGAAAGAAATATTAGTTAGAAAGAAAGAAAGATTAGTTTGAAAGAAAGAAAGATTAGTTTGAAAGAAAGATAGATTAGTAAGAAAGAAAGAAATAAAGAAAGATTAGGTAGAAAGAAAGAAAGATTAGTTAGAAAGAAAGAAAGATAAGTTAGAAAGATAGATAGATAGATAGATAGATAGATAGATAGATAGATAGATAGATAGATAGATAGATAGATAGATAGATAAAGTTCATTAGTACATATAGAATGGTAGTTTAATTGAATCTAGGGCTTCAGGGAGTTTAGATTTGAGTTTATTTGGTGTCCACTGCTGGGCCACCGTAGTCTTGGCTCAATTTGAACTGTTGCAATGAAAGTCAATGGGATTTTTATGATTTTTAATATTAATTTTTAAGAAATCTGAAAGTCAAATCAGTTTGAAAAGATATAGCACACCGAGTCAGAACAGTCTGAAGGTCTGACCCGAGTTTGGAGTTTGTAGAGTTAAAGCTCTAGGACGAGTTAGAGTCAGAATTTTTTGGGTAAGAAAAATAAGAAGAAGAAGAAGAAGAAGAATAATAATAAGTTTAAATAGGATTTCAGTAAGTTGGCTTTTCCAAGCCAACTTAATAATAAGTTTAAATAGGATTTCAGTAAGTTGGCTTTTCCAAGCCAACTTAATAAGTTTAAATAGGATTTCAGTAAGTTGGCTTTTCCAAGCCAACTTAATAATAAGTTTAAATAGGATTTCAGTAAGTTGGCTTTTCCAAGCCAACTTAATAATAAGTTTAAATAGGATTTCAGTAAGTTGGCTTTTCCAAGCCAACTTAATAATAATAAGTTTAAATAGGATTTCAGTAAGTTGGCTTTTCCAAGCCAACTTAATAAAGTAAACGGGTCATCCAGTTTCCAGTTTTGTTTGCCACAAAGGAACACGGAACTCAGGACAGGAACTGGAAACAGCTACAATCAACAACAACTGACCAACAACAACTGAAGCACAGAGGTTTAAATACACAGGCAAACAAGCTAAACAAGATAACAAGGGGGCAGGGCTAATTAGAAACACCTGGAGAGACTAAATAAGAAAAACTACAAAGGACTACAAAACATGGCACAGAACAGGAAATAACAAAAGTCCAGACAAGACAAGGAGAACACAAGACAGGAATCATGACATAGCTCCCCATTTAAGGAGCGGATTCCAGACACTCCTCAGGAAAACAGTTCAGGAGGGTGGTGGAGTGGAGGCGGACCCGGGGGCGGGATGGAGGGCCAGGAGACTGCAGTAGGATGGGAGGCCAGGGTGGAGCAGGCAGTGGAGGCAGCCAGGGTGGAACAGACAGTGCAGGTGGCCAGGGCAGGGCAGGCAGGGCAGGTGACCAGGGCGGAGCAGGCAGTGGAGGCGACCAGGGCGGAGCAGGCAGTGGAGGCGGCCAGGGTGGAACAGACAGTGCAGGTGGCCAGGGCAGGGCAGGCAGGGCAGGCGACCAGGGCAGAGCAGGCAGTGGAGGCGGCCAGGGTGGAACAGACAGTGCAGGCGGCCAGGGCAGGGCAGGTGACCAGGGCGGAGCAGGCAGTGGAGGCGACCAGGGCGGAGCAGGCAGTGGAGGCGGCCAGGGTGGAACAGACAGTGCAGGTGGCCAGGGCAGGCGACCAGGGCGGAGCAGGCAGTGGAGGCGGCCAGGGCGGAACAGGCTGTGCAGGCGGCCAGGGCGGAGACGACCCTACAGGCGGCCAGGGCGGAGGGCGGCCTACAAAGCGGGCTTTTCCCTCCACAAACTAGAGAATGAACTTGTGCTCCCTGGGCGGGTCGGCGCTAAAAAGGAGGCGTGTTCCGGCGCAAACAATCCCTGGTGCTATTTTGCAGTTCCAGAAAACAATTGCGCCACTGACCAGAAAAAACCCAGGCTAAAGTCAGTGGCGCGTTGCGCGTACATTCAGATGCTATTTTAAGCGCGCATGCTTGGTCATAATACAGAGTGTGAACAACGCGCATACACTGTAGATGATTCTCTCATCTACACAGATGCATTTTCCTTTTTGCAAATGATACATTATTATAAGGAAAAATATTAAAACACGAGGGAAATCATTGTTGTGTCCATGACAATGGGAAAAATAGGTATAAAGCTTACATATTTACCCAAATTATTACATGCATGTATAATCGAAGCTAATTTGGGTGTGTTTGTCCCATCCCCAATGTCACTTCTCTTTCTTTTACGGCCCTGACGAGAACATCGATCTCCTCGGCTGTGAACCGATTCTGAAGCCTGGTAAATGCGCCGTTGTAATAGTATTGCTCCATGGAACAAGCGCACCTTGTTCATCATGCTCTTAAAGGGAATGTGATATGATGCTCTGATTGGTTTATTTCACATTACGCCCAAACCACACCTATGAATAATGAAGCTACTTCAAACCAACCCCTTTAAAACTTGCGTCGGGCGCAAGAGTCATTTATCCCGCGGATAAAATAGCAACAACGCCCAAGACCCGCCCACAAAGTTACTTGCACTTCGCGCTTGATACTTGCATTTCAGGTCGTTAAAATAGGGCCCTTGATTTATGTATATATATATATATATATGTGTGTGTTTGTTTGTCTATATATATTTACATTTTTATATATTGTTGTGATAGGCATTCAGATGATCCTTTAGATGAGGACTGGCAACTCAATGAACTATCCCAATCATCAACCTCTGTGGCATCATTTACAACTACTGCTTCCAGTAGTTTTGGAGAAAGAGAAGAAGCCAGAAGCAAAGACGAAAAAAGAGGGAGAAGCAGTGACAGACTGAGAGAAAGATGGAGAAGCAGTGACAGACTGAAGCAGTGACAGATGGAGAGAAAGAGGAAGAAGCAGTGACAGACTGAAGCAGTGACAGACATAGAGAAAGAGGGAGAAGCAGTGACAGACGGAGAGAAAGAGGGAGAAGCAGTGACAGACGGAGAGAAAGAGGGAGAAGCAGTGACAGATGGAGAGAAAGAGGGAGAAGCAGTGACAGACAGAGAGAAAGAGGGAGAAGCAGTGACAGACAGAGAGAAAGAGGGAGAAGCAGTGACAGACTGAAGCAGTGACAGACAGAGAGAAAGAGACATAGAGAAAGAGGGAGAAGCAGTGACAGACAGAGAGAAAGAGGGAGAAGCAGTGACAGACAGAGAGAAAGAGGGAGAAGCAGTGACAGACTGAAGCAGTGACAGACATAGAGAAAGAGGGAGAAGCAGTAACAGACGGAGACAAAGAGGGAGAAGCAGTGACAGACAGAGACAAAGAGGGAGAAGCAGTGACAGACGGAGAGAAAGAGGGAGAAGCAGTGACAGATGGAGAGAAAGAGGGAGAAGCAGTGACAGACTGAAGCAGTGACAGACATAGAGAAAGAGGGAGAAGCAGTGACAGACTGAAGCAGTGACAGACATAGAGAAAGAGGGAGAAGCAGTGACAGACGGAGACAAAGAGGGAGAAGCAGTGACAGACGGAGACAAAGAGGGAGAAGCAGTGACAGACGGAGACAAAGAGGGAGAAGCAGTGACAGACGGAGACAAAGAGGGAGAAGCAGTGACAGACGGAGACAAAGAGGGAGAAGCAGTGACAGACGGAGACAAAGAGGGAGAAGCAGTGACAGACTGAAGCAGTGACAGACATAGAGAAAGAGGGAGAAGCAGTGACAGATGGAGACAAAGAGGGAGAAGCAGTGACAGACGGAGACAAAGAGGGAGAAGCAGTGACAGACGGAGACAAAGAGGGAGAAGCAGTGACAGACGGAGACAAAGAGGGAGAAGCAGTGACAGACGGAGACAAAGAGGGAGAAGCAGTGACAGACGGAGACAAAGAGGGAGAAGCAGTGACAGACGGAGACAAAGAGGGAGAAGCAGTGACAGACGGAGACAAAGAGGGAGAAGCAGTGACAGACTGAAGCAGTGACAGACATAGAGAAAGAGGGAGAAGCAGTGACAGACTGAAGCAGTGACAGACATAGAGAAAGAGGGAGAAGCAGTGACAGACGGAGACAAAGAGGGAGAAGCAGTGACAGACTGAAGCAGTGACAGACATAGAGAAAAAGGGAGAAGCAGTGACAGATGGAGACAAAGAGGGAGAAGCAGTGACAGACGGAGACAAAGAGGGAGAAGCAGTGACAGACGGAGACAAAGAGGGAGAAGCAGTGACAGACGGAGACAAAGAGGGAGAAGCAGTGACAGACGGAGACAAAGAGGGAGAAGCAGTGACAGATGGAGACAAAGAGGGAGAAGCAGTGACAGACGGAGACAAAGAGGGAGAAGCAGTGACAGACTGAAGCAGTGACAGACATAGAGAAAGAGGGAGAAGCAGTGACAGACTGAAGCAGTGACAGACATAGAGAAAGAGGGAGAAGCAGTGACAGACGGAGACAAAGAGGGAGAAGCAGTGACAGACTGAAGCAGTGACAGACATAGAGAAAAAGGGAGAAGCAGTGACAGATGGAGACAAAGAGGGAGAAGCAGTGACAGACGGAGACAAAGAGGGAGAAGCAGTGACAGACGGAGACAAAGAGGGAGAAGCAGTGACAGACGGAGACAAAGAGGGAGAAGCAGTGACAGACGGAGACAAAGAGGGAGAAGCAGTGACAGACATAGAGAAAGAGGGAGAAGCAGTGACAGACGGAGACAAAGAGGGAGAAGCAGTGACAGACGGAGACAAAGAGGGAGAAGCAGTGACAGACATAGAGAAAGAGGGAGAAGCAGTGACAGACTGAAGCAGTGACAGACATAGAGAAAGAGGGAGAAGCAGTGACAGACATAGAGAAAGAGGGAGAAGCAGTGACAGACGGAGACAAAGAGGGAGAAGCAGTGACAGACGGAGACAAAGAGGTAGAAGCAGTGACAGACATAGAGAAAGAGGGAGAAGCAGTGACAGACTGAAGCAGTGACAGACATAGAGAAAGAGGGAGAAGCAGTGACAGACTGAAGCAGTGACAGACGGAGAGAAAGAGGGAGAAGCAGTGACGGACGGAGAGAAAGAGGGAGAAGCAGTGACAGACATAGAGAAAGAGGGAGAAGCAGTGACAGACTGAAGCAGTGACAGACTGAAGCAGTGACAGACATAGAGAAAGAGGGAGAAGCAGTGACAGACTGAAGCAGTGACCCGACGGAGAGAAAGAGGGAGAAGCAGTGACAGACGGAGACAAAGAGGGAGAAGCAGTGACAGACATAGAGAAAGAGGGAGAAGCAGTGACAGACGGAGTGAAAGAGGGAGAAGCAGTGACAGATGGAGAGAAAGAGGGAGAAGCAGTGACAGACTGAAGCAGTGACAGACATAGAGAAAGATGGAGAAGCAGTGACAGACAGAGACAAAGAGGGAGAAGCAGTGACAGACGGAGACATAGAGGGAGAAGCAGTGACAGACGGAGACAAAGAGGGAGAAGCAGTGACGGACATAGAGAAAGAGGGAGAAGCAGTGACAGACATAGAGAAAGAGGGAGAAGCAGTGACAGACATAGAGAAAGAGGGAGAAGCAGTGACAGACTGAAGCAGTGACAGACGGAGAGAAAGAGGGAGAAGCAGTGACAGACGGAGACAAAGAGGGAGAAGCAGTGACGGACATAGAGAAAGAGGGAGAAGCAGTGACAGACTGAAGCAGTGACAGACATAGAGAAAGAGGGAGAAGCAGTGACAGACAGAGTGAAAGAGGGAGAAGCAGTGACAGACAGAGAGAAAGAGGGAGAAGCAGTGACAGACGGAGAGAAAGAGGAAGAAGCAGTGACGGACATAGAGAAAGAGGGAGAAGCAGTGACAGACTGAAGCAGTGACAGACATAGAGAAAGAGGGAGAAGCAGTGACAGACAGAGTGAAAGAGGGAGAAGCAGTGACAGACGGAGACAAAGAGGGAGAAGCAGTGACGGACATAGAGAAAGAGGGAGAAGCAGTGACAGACTGAAGCAGTGACAGACATAGAGAAAGAGGGAGAAGCAGTGACAGACAGAGGGAAAGAGGGAGAAGCAGTGACAGACAGAGAGAAAGAGGGAGAAGCAGTGACAGACGGAGTGAAAGAGGGAGAAGCAGTGACAGACGGAGTGAAAGAGGGAGAAGCAGTGACAGACGGAGAGGAAGAGGGAGAAGCAGTGACAGACGGAGAGAAAGAGGTAGAAGCAGTGACAGACGGAGAGAAAGAGGGAGAAGCAGTGACAGACGGAGAGAAAGAGGGAGAAGCAGTGACAGACGGAGTGAAAGAGGGAGAAGCAGTGACAGACAGAGTGAAAGAGGGAGAAGCAGTGACAGACAGAGAGAAAGAGGGAGAAGCAGTGACAGACGGAGAGGAAGAGGGAGAAGCAGTGACAGACGGAGAGGAAGAGGTAGAAGCAGTGACAGACGGAGAGAAAGAGGGAGAAGCAGTGACAGACGGAGAGGAAGAGGGAGAAGCAGTGACAGACGGAGTGAAAGAGGGAGAAGCAGTGACAGACAGAGTGAAAGAGGGAGAAGCAGTGACAGACAGAGAGAAAGAGGGAGAAGCAGTGACAGACGGAGAGGAAGAGGGAGAAGCAGTGACAGACGGAGAGAAAGAGGGAGAAGCAGTGACAGACGGAGAGAAAGAGGGAGAAGCAGTGACAGACGGAGAGGAAGAGGGAGAAGCAGTGACAGACGGAGAGGAAGAGGGAGAAGCAGTGACAGACGGAGAGGAAGAGGGAGAAGCAGTGACAGACGGAGTGAAAGAGGGAGAAGCAGTGACAGACAGAGTGAAAGAGGGAGAAGCAGTGACAGACAGAGAGAAAGAGGGAGAAGCAGTGACAGACGGAGTGAAAGAGGGAGAAGCAGTGACAGATGGAGACAAAGAGGGAGAAGCAGTGACGGACATAGAGAAAGAGGGAGAAGCAGTGACAGACAGATTGAAAGAGGGAGAAGCAGTGACGGACATAGAGAAAGAGGGAGAAGCAGTGACAGACAGAGTGAAAGAGGGAGAAGCAGTGACAGACGGAGTGAAAGAGGGAGAAGCAGTGACAGACGGAGAGGAAGAGGGAGAAGCAGTGACGGACATAGAGAAAGAGGGAGAAGCAGTGACAGACGGAGTGAAAGAGGGAGAAGCAGTGACAGACAGAGTGAAAGAGGGAGAAGCAGTGACGGACATAGAGAAAGAGGGAGAAGCAGTGACAGACGGAGTGAAAGAGGGAGAAGCAGTGACAGACGGAGTGAAAGAGGGAGAAGCAGTGACAGACGGAGAGGAAGAGGGAGAAGCAGTGACAGACGGAGAGAAAGAGGGAGAAGCAGTGACAGACGGAGAGAAAGAGGGAGAAGCAGTGACAGACGGAGAGAAAGAGGGAGAAGCAGTGACAGACGGAGAGGAAGAGGGAGAAGCAGTGACAGACGGAGAGGAAGAGGGAGAAGCAGTGACAGACGGAGTGAAAGAGGGAGAAGCAGTGACAGACAGAGTGAAAGAGGGAGAAGCAGTGACAGACAGAGAGAAAGAGGGAGAAGCAGTGACAGACGGAGAGGAAGAGGGAGAAGCAGTGACAGACGGAGAGAAAGAGGGAGAAGCAGTGACAGACGGAGAGAAAGAGGGAGAAGCAGTGACAGACGGAGAGGAAGAGGGAGAAGCAGTGACAGACGGAGTGAAAGAGGGAGAAGCAGTGACAGACGGAGTGAAAGAGGGAGAAGCAGTGACAGACGGAGAGGAAGAGGGAGAAGCAGTGACAGACGGAGAGGAAGAGGGAGAAGCAGTGACAGACGGAGAGGAAGAGGGAGAAGCAGTGACAGACGGAGAGAAAGAGGGAGAAGCAGTGACAGACGGAGAGGAAGAGGGAGAAGCAGTGACAGACGGAGAGGAAGAGGGAGAAGCAGTGACAGACGGAGAGGAAGAGGGAGAAGCAGTGACAGACGGAGTGAAAGAGGGAGAAGCAGTGACAGACAGAGTGAAAGAGGGAGAAGCAGTGACAGACAGAGACAAAGAGGGAGAAGCAGTGACAGACGGAGTGAAAGAGGGAGAAGCAGTGACAGATGGAGACAAAGAGGGAGAAGCAGTGACGGACATAGAGAAAGAGGGAGAAGCAGTGACAGACAGATTGAAAGAGGGAGAAGCAGTGACGGACATAGAGAAAGAGGGAGAAGCAGTGACAGACAGAGTGAAAGAGGGAGAAGCAGTGACAGACGGAGTGAAAGAGGGAGAAGCAGTGACAGACGGAGAGGAAGAGGGAGAAGCAGTGACGGACATAGAGAAAGAGGGAGAAGCAGTGACAGACGGAGTGAAAGAGGGAGAAGCAGTGACAGACAGAGTGAAAGAGGGAGAAGCAGTGACGGACATAGAGAAAGAGGGAGAAGCAGTGACAGACGGAGTGAAAGAGGGAGAAGCAGTGACAGACGGAGTGAAAGAGGGAGAAGCAGTGACAGACGGAGAGGAAGAGGGAGAAGCAGTGACAGACGGAGAGAAAGAGGGAGAAGCAGTGACAGACGGAGAGAAAGAGGGAGAAGCAGTGACAGACGGAGAGAAAGAGGGAGAAGCAGTGACAGACGGAGAGGAAGAGGGAGAAGCAGTGACAGACGGAGTGAAAGAGGGAGAAGCAGTGACAGACGGAGTGAAAGAGGGAGAAGCAGTGACAGACGGAGAGGAAGAGGGAGAAGCAGTGACAGACGGAGAGAAAGAGGGAGAAGCAGTGACAGACGGAGAGAAAGAGGGAGAAGCAGTGACAGACGGAGAGGAAGAGGGAGAAGCAGTGACAGACGGAGAGGAAGAGGGAGAAGCAGTGACAGACGGAGAGGAAGAGGGAGAAGCAGTGACAGACGGAGTGAAAGAGGGAGAAGCAGTGACAGACAGAGTGAAAGAGGGAGAAGCAGTGACAGACAGAGAGAAAGAGGGAGAAGCAGTGACAGACGGAGAGGAAGAGGGAGAAGCAGTGACAGACGGAGAGAAAGAGGGAGAAGCAGTGACAGACGGAGAGAAAGAGGGAGAAGCAGTGACAGACGGAGAGGAAGAGGGAGAAGCAGTGACAGACGGAGAGGAAGAGGGAGAAGCAGTGACAGACGGAGTGAAAGAGGGAGAAGCAGTGACAGACAGAGTGAAAGAGGGAGAAGCAGTGACAGACAGAGAGAACGAGGGAGAAGCAGTGACAGACGGAGAGGAAGAGGGAGAAGCAGTGACAGACGGAGAGAAAGAGGGAGAAGCAGTGACAGACGGAGAGAAAGAGGGAGAAGCAGTGACAGACGGAGAGGAAGAGGGAGAAGCAGTGACAGACGGAGAGGAAGAGGGAGAAGCAGTGACAGACGGAGAGGAAGAGGGAGAAGCAGTGACAGACGGAGTGAAAGAGGGAGAAGCAGTGACAGACAGAGTGAAAGAGGGAGAAGCAGTGACAGACAGAGAGAAAGAGGGAGAAGCAGTGACAGACGGAGTGAAAGAGGGAGAAGCAGTGACAGACGGAGACAAAGAGGGAGAAGCAGTGACGGACATAGAGAAAGAGGGAGAAGCAGTGACAGACAGAGTGAAAGAGGGAGAAGCAGTGACGGACATAGAGAAAGAGGGAGAAGCAGTGACAGACGGAGAGAAAGAGGGAGAAGCAGTGACGGACATAGAGAAAGAGGGAGAAGCAGTGACAGACTGAAGCAGTGACAGACATAGAGAAAGAGGGAGAAGCAGTGACAGACAGAGTGAAAGAGGGAGAAGCAGTGACAGACAGAGAGAAAGAGGGAGAAGCAGTGACAGACGGAGAGAAAGAGGGAGAAGCAGTGACAGACGGAGAGGAAGAGGGAGAAGCAGTGACAGACGGAGAGGAAGAGGGAGAAGCAGTGACAGATGGAGTGAAAGAGGGAGAAGCAGTGACAGACAGAGTGAAAGAGGGAGAAGCAGTGACAGACGGAGTGAAAGAGGGAGAAGCAGTGACAGACAGAGTGAAAGAGGGAGAAGCAGTGACAGACAGAGAGAAAGAGGGAGAAGCAGTGACAGACGGAGTGAAAGAGGGAGAAGCAGTGACAGACAGAGAGAAAGAGGGAGAAGCAGTGACAGACGGAGAGGAAGAGGGAGAAGCAGTGACAGACAGAGTGAAAGAGGGAGAAGCAGTGACAGACAGAGAGAAAGAGGGAGAAGCAGTGACAGACGGAGTGAAAGAGGGAGAAGCAGTGACAGACAGAGAGAAAGAGGGAGAAGCAGTGACAGATGGAGTGAAAGAGGGAGAAGCAGTGACAGACGGAGTGAAAGAGGGAGAAGCAGTGACAGACAGAGAGAAAGAGGGAGAAGCAGTGACAGACGGAGTGAAAGAGGGAGAAGCAGTGACAGACGGAGACAAAGAGGGAGAAGCAGTGACGGACATAGAGAAAGAGGGAGAAGCAGTGACAGACTGAAGCAGTGACAGACATAGAGAAAGAGGGAGAAGCAGTGACAGACAGAGTGAAAGAGGGAGAAGCAGTGACAGACAGAGAGAAAGAGGGAGAAGCAGTGACAGACGGAGTGAAAGAGGGAGAAGCAGTGACAGACGGAGAGGAAGAGGGAGAAGCAGTGACAGACGGAGAGAAAGAGGGAGAAGCAGTGACAGACGGAGAGAAAGAGGGAGAAGCAGTGACAGACGGAGAGAAAGAGGGAGAAGCAGTGACAGACGGAGTGAAAGAGGGAGAAGCAGTGACAGACGGAGAGGAAGAGGGAGAAGCAGTGACGGACATAGAGAAAGAGGGAGAAGCAGTGACAGACTGAAGCAGTGACAGACATAGAGAAAGAGGGAGAAGCAGTGACAGACAGAGTGAAAGAGGGAGAAGCAGTGACAGACAGAGAGAAAGAGGGAGAAGCAGTGACAGACGGAGTGAAAAAGGGAGAAGCAGTGACAGACGGAGTGAAAGAGGGAGAAGCAGTGACAGACGGAGAGGAAGAGGGAGAAGCAGTGACAGACGGAGAGAAAGAGGGAGAAGACGTGACAGACGGAGAGAAAGAGGGAGAAGCAGTGACAGACGGAGAGAAAGAGGGAGAAGCAGTGACAGACGGAGAGGAAGAGGGAGAAGCAGTGACAGAAGGAGAGGAAGAGGGAGAAGCAGTGACAGACGGAGTGAAAGAGGGAGAAGCAGTGACAGACAGAGAGAAAGAGGGAGAAGCAGTGACAGACAGAGTGAAAGAGGGAGAAGCAGTGACGGACATAGAGAAAGAGGGAGAAGCAGTGACAGACTGAAGCAGTGACAGACATAGAGAAAGAGGGAGAAGCAGTGACAGACAGAGTGAAAGAGGGAGAAGCAGTGACAGACAGAGAGAAAGAGGGAGAAGCAGTGACAGACGGAGTGAAAAAGGGAGAAGCAGTGACAGACGGAGAGGAAGAGGGAGAAGCAGTGACAGACGGAGAGGAAGAGGGAGAAGCAGTGACAGACGGAGAGGAAGAGGGAGAAGCAGTGACAGACAGAGTGAAAGAGGGAGAAGCAGTGACAGACAGAGAGAAAGAGGGAGAAGCAGTGACAGACGGAGAGGAAGAGGGAGAAGCAGTGACAGACGGAGTGAAAGAGGGAGAAGCAGTGACAGACAGAGTGAAAGAGGGAGAAGCAGTGACAGACAGAGAGAAAGAGGGAGAAGCAGTGACAGACGGAGAGGAAGAGGGAGAAGCAGTGACAGACGGAGAGAAAGAGGGAGAAGCAGTGACAGACGGAGAGAAAGAGGGAGAAGCAGTGACAGACGGAGAGGAAGAGGGAGAAGCAGTGACAGACGGAGAGGAAGAGGGAGAAGCAGTGACAGACGGAGAGGAAGAGGGAGAAGCAGTGACAGACGGAGTGAAAGAGGGAGAAGCAGTGACAGACAGAGTGAAAGAGGGAGAAGCAGTGACAGACAGAGAGAAAGAGGGAGAAGCAGTGACAGACGGAGTGAAAGAGGGAGAAGCAGTGACAGATGGAGACAAAGAGGGAGAAGCAGTGACGGACATAGAGAAAGAGGGAGAAGCAGTGACAGACAGAGTGAAAGAGGGAGAAGCAGTGACGGACATAGAGAAAGAGGGAGAAGCAGTGACAGACAGAGTGAAAGAGGGAGAAGCAGTGACAGACGGAGTGAAAGAGGGAGAAGCAGTGACAGACGGAGAGGAAGAGGGAGAAGCAGTGACGGACATAGAGAAAGAGGGAGAAGCAGTGACAGACGGAGTGAAAGAGGGAGAAGCAGTGACAGACAGAGTGAAAGAGGGAGAAGCAGTGACGGACATAGAGAAAGAGGGAGAAGCAGTGACAGACGGAGTGAAAGAGGGAGAAGCAGTGACAGACGGAGTGAAAGAGGGAGAAGCAGTGACAGACGTAGAGGAAGAGGGAGAAGCAGTGACAGACGGAGAGAAAGAGGGAGAAGCAGTGACAGACGGAGAGAAAGAGGGAGAAGCAGTGACAGACGGAGAGGAAGAGGGAGAAGCAGTGACAGACGGAGAGGAAGAGGGAGAAGCAGTGACAGACGGAGTGAAAGAGGGAGAAGCAGTGACAGACAGAGTGAAAGAGGGAGAAGCAGTGACAGACAGAGAGAAAGAGGGAGAAGCAGTGACAGACGGAGAGGAAGAGGGAGAAGCAGTGACAGACGGAGAGAAAGAGGGAGAAGCAGTGACAGACGGAGAGAAAGAGGGAGAAGCAGTGACAGACGGAGAGGAAGAGGGAGAAGCAGTGACAGACGGAGAGGAAGAGGGAGAAGCAGTGACAGACGGAGAGGAAGAGGGAGAAGCAGTGACAGACGGAGTGAAAGAGGGAGAAGCAGTGACAGACAGAGTGAAAGAGGGAGAAGCAGTGACAGACAGAGAGAAAGAGGGAGAAGCAGTGACAGACGGAGTGAAAGAGGGAGAAGCAGTGACAGACGGAGACAAAGAGGGAGAAGCAGTGACGGACATAGAGAAAGAGGGAGAAGCAGTGACAGACAGAGTGAAAGAGGGAGAAGCAGTGACGGACATAGAGAAAGAGGGAGAAGCAGTGACAGACAGAGTGAAAGAGGGAGAAGCAGTGACAGACAGAGAGAAAGAGGGAGAAGCAGTGACGGACATAGAGAAAGAGGGAGAAGCAGTGACAGACTGAAGCAGTGACAGACATAGAGAAAGAGGGAGAAGCAGTGACAGACAGAGTGAAAGAGGGAGAAGCAGTGACAGACAGAGAGAAAGAGGGAGAAGCAGTGACAGACGGAGTGAAAAAGGGAGAAGCAGTGACAGACGGAGTGAAAGAGGGAGAAGCAGTGACAGACGGAGAGAAAGAGGGAGAAGCAGTGACAGACGGAGAGAAAGAGGGAGAAGCAGTGACAGACGGAGAGAAAGAGGGAGAAGCAGTGACAGACGGAGAGGAAGAGGGAGAAGCAGTGACAGACGGAGAGGAAGAGGGAGAAGCAGTGACAGACGGAGTGAAAGAGGGAGAAGCAGTGACAGACAGAGTGAAAGAGGGAGAAGCAGTGACAGACAGAGAGAAAGAGGGAGAAGCAGTGACAGACGGAGAGGAAGAGGGAGAAGCAGTGACAGACGGAGAGAAAGAGGGAGAAGCAGTGACAGACGGAGAGAAAGAGGTAGAAGCAGTGACAGACGGAGAGGAAGAGGGAGAAGCAGTGACAGACGGAGAGGAAGAGGGAGAAGCAGTGACAGACGGAGTGAAAGAGGGAGAAGCAGTGACAGACAGAGTGAAAGAGGGAGAAGCAGTGACAGACAGAGAGAACGAGGGAGAAGCAGTGACAGACGGAGAGGAAGAGGGAGAAGCAGTGACAGACGGAGAGAAAGAGGGAGAAGCAGTGACAGACGGAGAGAAAGAGGGAGAAGCAGTGACAGACGGAGAGGAAGAGGGAGAAGCAGTGACAGACGGAGAGGAAGAGGGAGAAGCAGTGACAGACGGAGAGGAAGAGGGAGAAGCAGTGACAGACGGAGTGAAAGAGGGAGAAGCAGTGACAGACAGAGTGAAAGAGGGAGAAGCAGTGACAGACAGAGAGAAAGAGGGAGAAGCAGTGACAGACGGAGTGAAAGAGGGAGAAGCAGTGACAGACGGAGACAAAGAGGGAGAAGCAGTGACGGACATAGAGAAAGAGGGAGAAGCAGTGACAGACAGAGTGAAAGAGGGAGAAGCAGTGACGGACATAGAGAAAGAGGGAGAAGCAGTGACAGACAGAGTGAAAGAGGGAGAAGCAGTGACAGACAGAGAGAAAGAGGGAGAAGCAGTGACGGACATAGAGAAAGAGGGAGAAGCAGTGACAGACTGAAGCAGTGACAGACAGAGTGAAAGAGGGAGAAGCAGTGACGGACATAGAGAAAGAGGGAGAAGCAGTGACAGACAGAGTGAAAGAGGGAGAAGCAGTGACAGACAGAGAGAAAGAGGGAGAAGCAGTGACGGACATAGAGAAAGAGGGAGAAGCAGTGACAGACTGAAGCAGTGACAGACATAGAGAAAGAGGGAGAAGCAGTGACAGACAGAGTGAAAGAGGGAGAAGCAGTGACAGACAGAGAGAAAGAGGGAGAAGCAGTGACAGACGGAGAGAAAGAGGGAGAAGCAGTGACAGACGGAGAGGAAGAGGGAGAAGCAGTGACAGACGGAGAGGAAGAGGGAGAAGCAGTGACAGATGGAGTGAAAGAGGGAGAAGCAGTGACAGACAGAGTGAAAGAGGGAGAAGCAGTGACAGACGGAGTGAAAGAGGGAGAAGCAGTGACAGACAGAGTGAAAGAGGGAGAAGCAGTGACAGACAGAGAGAAAGAGGGAGAAGCAGTGACAGACGGAGTGAAAGAGGGAGAAGCAGTGACAGACAGAGAGAAAGAGGGAGAAGCAGTGACAGACGGAGTGAAAGAGGGAGAAGCAGTGACAGACAGAGAGAAAGAGGGAGAAGCAGTGACAGATGGAGTGAAAGAGGGAGAAGCAGTGACAGACGGAGTGAAAGAGGGAGAAGCAGTGACAGACAGAGAGAAAGAGGGAGAAGCAGTGACAGACGGAGTGAAAGAGGGAGAAGCAGTGACAGACGGAGACAAAGAGGGAGAAGCAGTGACGGACATAGAGAAAGAGGGAGAAGCAGTGACAGACTGAAGCAGTGACAGACATAGAGAAAGAGGGAGAAGCAGTGACAGACAGAGTGAAAGAGGGAGAAGCAGTGACAGACAGAGAGAAAGAGGGAGAAGCAGTGACAGACGGAGTGAAAGAGGGAGAAGCAGTGACAGACGGAGAGGAAGAGGGAGAAGCAGTGACAGACGGAGAGAAAGAGGGAGAAGCAGTGACAGACGGAGAGAAAGAGGGAGAAGCAGTGACAGACGGAGAGAAAGAGGGAGAAGCAGTGACAGACGGAGTGAAAGAGGGAGAAGCAGTGACAGACGGAGAGGAAGAGGGAGAAGCAGTGACGGACATAGAGAAAGAGGGAGAAGCAGTGACAGACGGAGAGGAAGAGGGAGAAGCAGTGACAGACATAGAGAAAGAGGGAGAAGCAGTGACAGACAGAGTGAAAGAGGGAGAAGCAGTGACAGACAGAGAGAAAGAGGGAGAAGCAGTGACAGACGGAGTGAAAAAGGGAGAAGCAGTGACAGACGGAGTGAAAGAGGGAGAAGCAGTGACAGACGGAGAGGAAGAGGGAGAAGCAGTGACAGACGGAGAGAAAGAGGGAGAAGCAGTGACAGACGGAGAGAAAGAGGGAGAAGCAGTGACAGACGGAGAGAAAGAGGGAGAAGCAGTGACAGACGGAGAGGAAGAGGGAGAAGCAGTGACAGACGGAGAGGAAGAGGGAGAAGCAGTGACAGACGGAGTGAAAGAGGGAGAAGCAGTGACAGACAGAGAGAAAGAGGGAGAAGCAGTGACAGACAGAGTGAAAGAGGGAGAAGCAGTGACGGACATAGAGAAAGAGGGAGAAGCAGTGACAGACTGAAGCAGTGACAGACATAGAGAAAGAGGGAGAAGCAGTGACAGACAGAGTGAAAGAGGGAGAAGCAGTGACAGACAGAGAGAAAGAGGGAGAAGCAGTGACAGACGGAGTGAAAAAGGGAGAAGCAGTGACAGACGGAGAGGAAGAGGGAGAAGCAGTGACAGACGGAGAGGAAGAGGGAGAAGCAGTGACAGACGGAGAGGAAGAGGGAGAAGCAGTGACAGACAGAGTGAAAGAGGGAGAAGCAGTGACAGACAGAGAGAAAGAGGGAGAAGCAGTGACAGACGGAGAGGAAGAGGGAGAAGCAGTGACAGACGGAGTGAAAGAGGGAGAAGCAGTGACAGACAGAGTGAAAGAGGGAGAAGCAGTGACAGACATAGAGAAAGAGGGAGAAGCAGTGACAGACTGAAGCAGTGACAGACATAGAGAAAGAGGGAGAAGCAGTGACAGACAGAGTGAAAGAGGGAGAAGCAGTGACAGACAGAGAGAAAGAGGGAGAAGCAGTGACAGACGGAGTGAAAGAGGGAGAAGCAGTGACAGACGGAGAGGAAGAGGGAGAAGCAGTGACAGACGGAGAGAAAGAGGGAGAAGCAGTGACAGACGGAGAGAAAGAGGGAGAAGCAGTGACAGACGGAGAGAAAGAGGGAGAAGCAGTGACAGACGGAGTGAAAGAGGGAGAAGCAGTGACAGACGGAGAGGAAGAGGGAGAAGCAGTGACGGACATAGAGAAAGAGGGAGAAGCAGTGACAGACTGAAGCAGTGACAGACATAGAGAAAGAGGGAGAAGCAGTGACAGACAGAGTGAAAGAGGGAGAAGCAGTGACAGACAGAGAGAAAGAGGGAGAAGCAGTGACAGACGGAGTGAAAAAGGGAGAAGCAGTGACAGACGGAGTGAAAGAGGGAGAAGCAGTGACAGACGGAGAGGAAGAGGGAGAAGCAGTGACAGACGGAGAGAAAGAGGGAGAAGCAGTGACAGACGGAGAGAAAGAGGGAGAAGCAGTGACAGACGGAGAGAAAGAGGGAGAAGCAGTGACAGACGGAGAGGAAGAGGGAGAAGCAGTGACAGACGGAGAGGAAGAGGGAGAAGCAGTGACAGACGGAGTGAAAGAGGGAGAAGCAGTGACAGACAGAGAGAAAGAGGGAGAAGCAGTGACAGACAGAGTGAAAGAGGGAGAAGCAGTGACGGACATAGAGAAAGAGGGAGAAGCAGTGACAGACTGAAGCAGTGACAGACATAGAGAAAGAGGGAGAAGCAGTGACAGACAGAGTGAAAGAGGGAGAAGCAGTGACAGACAGAGAGAAAGAGGGAGAAGCAGTGACAGACGGAGTGAAAAAGGGAGAAGCAGTGACAGACGGAGAGGAAGAGAGAGAAGCAGTGACAGACGGAGAGGAAGAGGGAGAAGCAGTGACAGACGGAGAGGAAGAGGGAGAAGCAGTGACAGACAGAGTGAAAGAGGGAGAAGCAGTGACAGACAGAGAGAAAGAGGGAGAAGCAGTGACAGACGGAGAGGAAGAGGGAGAAGCAGTGACAGACGGAGTGAAAGAGGGAGAAGCAGTGACAGACAGAGTGAAAGAGGGAGAAGCAGTGACAGACAGAGAGAAAGAGGGAGAAGCAGTGACAGACGGAGAGGAAGAGGGAGAAGCAGTGACAGACGGAGAGAAAGAGGGAGAAGCAGTGACAGACGGAGAGAAAGAGGGAGAAGCAGTGACAGACGGAGAGGAAGAGGGAGAAGCAGTGACAGACGGAGAGGAAGAGGGAGAAGCAGTGACAGACGGAGAGGAAGAGGGAGAAGCAGTGACAGACGGAGTGAAAGAGGGAGAAGCAGTGACAGACAGAGTGAAAGAGGGAGAAGCAGTGACAGACAGAGAGAAAGAGGGAGAAGCAGTGACAGACGGAGTGAAAGAGGGAGAAGCAGTGACAGATGGAGACAAAGAGGGAGAAGCAGTGACGGACATAGAGAAAGAGGGAGAAGCAGTGACAGACAGAGTGAAAGAGGGAGAAGCAGTGACGGACATAGAGAAAGAGGGAGAAGCAGTGACAGACAGAGTGAAAGAGGGAGAAGCAGTGACAGACGGAGTGAAAGAGGGAGAAGCAGTGACAGACGGAGAGGAAGAGGGAGAAGCAGTGACGGACATAGAGAAAGAGGGAGAAGCAGTGACAGACGGAGTGAAAGAGGGAGAAGCAGTGACAGACAGAGTGAAAGAGGGAGAAGCAGTGACGGACATAGAGAAAGAGGGAGAAGCAGTGACAGACGGAGTGAAAGAGGGAGAAGCAGTGACAGACGGAGTGAAAGAGGGAGAAGCAGTGACAGACGTAGAGGAAGAGGGAGAAGCAGTGACAGACGGAGAGAAAGAGGGAGAAGCAGTGACAGACGGAGAGAAAGAGGGAGAAGCAGTGACAGACGGAGAGGAAGAGGGAGAAGCAGTGACAGACGGAGAGGAAGAGGGAGAAGCAGTGACAGACGGAGTGAAAGAGGGAGAAGCAGTGACAGACAGAGTGAAAGAGGGAGAAGCAGTGACAGACAGAGAGAAAGAGGGAGAAGCAGTGACAGACGGAGAGGAAGAGGGAGAAGCAGTGACAGACGGAGAGAAAGAGGGAGAAGCAGTGACAGACGGAGAGAAAGAGGGAGAAGCAGTGACAGACGGAGAGGAAGAGGGAGAAGCAGTGACAGACGGAGAGGAAGAGGGAGAAGCAGTGACAGACGGAGAGGAAGAGGGAGAAGCAGTGACAGACGGAGTGAAAGAGGGAGAAGCAGTGACAGACAGAGTGAAAGAGGGAGAAGCAGTGACAGACAGAGAGAAAGAGGGAGAAGCAGTGACAGACGGAGTGAAAGAGGGAGAAGCAGTGACAGACGGAGACAAAGAGGGAGAAGCAGTGACGGACATAGAGAAAGAGGGAGAAGCAGTGACAGACAGAGTGAAAGAGGGAGAAGCAGTGACGGACATAGAGAAAGAGGGAGAAGCAGTGACAGACAGAGTGAAAGAGGGAGAAGCAGTGACAGACAGAGAGAAAGAGGGAGAAGCAGTGACGGACATAGAGAAAGAGGGAGAAGCAGTGACAGACTGAAGCAGTGACAGACATAGAGAAAGAGGGAGAAGCAGTGACAGACAGAGTGAAAGAGGGAGAAGCAGTGACAGACAGAGAGAAAGAGGGAGAAGCAGTGACAGACGGAGTGAAAAAGGGAGAAGCAGTGACAGACGGAGTGAAAGAGGGAGAAGCAGTGACAGACGGAGAGGAAGAGGGAGAAGCAGTGACAGACGGAGAGAAAGAGGGAGAAGCAGTGACAGACGGAGAGAAAGAGGGAGAAGCAGTGACAGACGGAGAGGAAGAGAGAGAAGCAGTGACAGACGGAGAGGAAGAGGGAGAAGCAGTGACAGACGGAGTGAAAGAGGGAGAAGCAGTGACAGACAGAGAGAAAGAGGGAGAAGCAGTGACAGACAGAGAGAAAGAGGGAGAAGCAGTGACAGACGGAGAGAAAGAGGGAGAAGCAGTGACAGACGGAGAGAAAGAGGGAGAAGCAGTGACAGACGGAGAGAAAGAGGGAGAAGCAGTGACAGACGGAGAGGAAGAGGGAGAAGCAGTGACAGACGGAGAGGAAGAGGGAGAAGCAGTGACAGACGGAGAGGAAGAGGGAGAAGCAGTGACAGACAGAGTGAAAGAGGGAGAAGCAGTGACAGACAGAGAGAAAGAGGGAGAAGCAGTGACAGACGGAGTGAAAGAGGGAGAAGCAGTGACAGACAGAGAGAAAGAGGGAGAAGCAGTGACAGATGGAGTGAAAGAGGGAGAAGCAGTGACAGACGGAGTGAAAGAGGGAGAAGCAGTGACAGACAGAGAGAAAGAGGGAGAAGCAGTGACAGACGGAGTGAAAGAGGGAGAAGCAGTGACAGACGGAGACAACGAGGGAGAAGCAGTGACGGACATAGAGAAAGAGGGAGAAGCAGTGACAGACGGAGACAACGAGGGAGAAGCAGTGACGGACATAGAGAAAGAGGGAGAAGCAGTGACAGACTGAAGCAGTGACAGACATAGAGAAAGAGGGAGAAGCAGTGACAGACAGAGTGAAAGAGGGAGAAGCAGTGACAGACAGAGAGAAAGAGGGAGAAGCAGTGACAGACGGAGTGAAAGAGGGAGAAGCAGTGACAGACAGAGAGAAAGAGGGAGAAGCAGTGACAGATGGAGTGAAAGAGGGAGAAGCAGTGACAGACGGAGTGAAAGAGGGAGAAGCAGTGACAGACAGAGAGAAAGAGGGAGAAGCAGTGACAGACGGAGTGAAAGAGGGAGAAGCAGTGACAGACGGAGACAACGAGGGAGAAGCAGTGACGGACATAGAGAAAGAGGGAGAAGCAGTGACAGACGGAGACAACGAGGGAGAAGCAGTGACGGACATAGAGAAAGAGGGAGAAGCAGTGACAGACTGAAGCAGTGACAGACATAGAGAAAGAGGGAGAAGCAGTGACAGACAGAGTGAAAGAGGGAGAAGCAGTGACAGACAGAGAGAAAGAGGGAGAAGCAGTGACAGACGGAGTGAAAGAGGGAGAAGCAGTGACAGACGGAGAGGAAGAGGGAGAAGCAGTGACAGACGGAGAGAAAGAGGGAGAAGCAGTGACAGACGGAGAGAAAGAGGGAGAAGCAGTGACAGACGGAGAGAAAGAGGGAGAAGCAGTGACAGACGGAGTGAAAGAGGGAGAAGCAGTGACAGACGGAGAGGAAGAGGGAGAAGCAGTGACAGATGGAGTGAAAGAGGGAGAAGCAGTGACAGACAGAGTGAAAGAGGGAGAAGCAGTGACAGACGGAGTGAAAGAGGGAGAAGCAGTGACAGACAGAGTGAAAGAGGGAGAAGCAGTGACAGACAGAGAGAAAGAGGGAGAAGCAGTGACAGACGGAGTGAAAGAGGGAGAAGCAGTGACAGACGGAGACAAAGAGGGAGAAGCAGTGACGGACATAGAGAAAGAGGGAGAAGCAGTGACAGACTGAAGCAGTGACAGACATAGAGAAAGAGGGAGAAGCAGTGACAGACAGAGTGAAAGAGGGAGAAGCAGTGACAGACAGAGAGAAAGAGGGAGAAGCAGTGACAGACGGAGTGAAAGAGGGAGAAGCAGTGACAGACGGAGAGGAAGAGGGAGAAGCAGTGACAGACGGAGAGAAAGAGGGAGAAGCAGTGACAGACGGAGAGAAAGAGGGAGAAGCAGTGACAGACGGAGAGAAAGAGGGAGAAGCAGTGACAGACGGAGTGAAAGAGGGAGAAGCAGTGACAGACGGAGAGGAAGAGGGAGAAGCAGTGACGGACATAGAGAAAGAGGGAGAAGCAGTGACAGACTGAAGCAGTGACAGACATAGAGAAAGAGGGAGAAGCAGTGACAGACAGAGTGAAAGAGGGAGAAGCAGTGACAGACAGAGAGAAAGAGGGAGAAGCAGTGACAGACGGAGTGAAAAAGGGAGAAGCAGTGACAGACGGAGTGAAAGAGGGAGAAGCAGTGACAGACGGAGAGGAAGAGGGAGAAGCAGTGACAGACGGAGAGAAAGAGGGAGAAGCAGTGACAGACGGAGAGAAAGAGGGAGAAGCAGTGACAGACGGAGAGAAAGAGGGAGAAGCAGTGACAGACGGAGAGGAAGAGGGAGAAGCAGTGACAGACGGAGAGGAAGAGGGAGAAGCAGTGACAGACGGAGTGAAAGAGGGAGAAGCAGTGACAGACAGAGAGAAAGAGGGAGAAGCAGTGACAGACAGAGTGAAAGAGGGAGAAGCAGTGACGGACATAGAGAAAGAGGGAGAAGCAGTGACAGACTGAAGCAGTGACAGACATAGAGAAAGAGGGAGAAGCAGTGACAGACAGAGTGAAAGAGGGAGAAGCAGTGACAGACAGAGAGAAAGAGGGAGAAGCAGTGACAGACGGAGTGAAAAAGGGAGAAGCAGTGACAGACGGAGAGGAAGAGGGAGAAGCAGTGACAGACGGAGAGGAAGAGGGAGAAGCAGTGACAGACGGAGAGGAAGAGGGAGAAGCAGTGACAGACAGAGTGAAAGAGGGAGAAGCAGTGACAGACAGAGAGAAAGAGGGAGAAGCAGTGACAGACGGAGAGGAAGAGGGAGAAGCAGTGACAGACGGAGTGAAAGAGGGAGAAGCAGTGACAGACAGAGTGAAAGAGGGAGAAGCAGTGACAGACAGAGAGAAAGAGGGAGAAGCAGTGACAGACGGAGAGGAAGAGGGAGAAGCAGTGACAGACGGAGAGAAAGAGGGAGAAGCAGTGACAGACGGAGAGAAAGAGGGAGAAGCAGTGACAGACGGAGAGGAAGAGGGAGAAGCAGTGACAGACGGAGAGGAAGAGGGAGAAGCAGTGACAGACGGAGAGGAAGAGGGAGAAGCAGTGACAGACTGAGTGAAAGAGGGAGAAGCAGTGACAGACAGAGTGAAAGAGGGAGAAGCAGTGACAGACAGAGAGAAAGAGGGAGAAGCAGTGACAGACGGAGTGAAAGAGGGAGAAGCAGTGACAGATGGAGACAAAGAGGGAGAAGCAGTGACGGACATAGAGAAAGAGGGAGAAGCAGTGACAGACAGAGTGAAAGAGGGAGAAGCAGTGACGGACATAGAGAAAGAGGGAGAAGCAGTGACAGACAGAGTGAAAGAGGGAGAAGCAGTGACAGACGGAGTGAAAGAGGGAGAAGCAGTGACAGACGGAGTGAAAGAGGGAGAAGCAGTGACAGACGGAGAGGAAGAGGGAGAAGCAGTGACGGACATAGAGAAAGAGGGAGAAGCAGTGACAGACGGAGTGAAAGAGGGAGAAGCAGTGACAGACAGAGTGAAAGAGGGAGAAGCAGTGACGGACATAGAGAAAGAGGGAGAAGCAGTGACAGACGGAGTGAAAGAGGGAGAAGCAGTGACAGACGGAGTGAAAGAGGGAGAAGCAGTGACAGACGTAGAGGAAGAGGGAGAAGCAGTGACAGACGGAGAGAAAGAGGGAGAAGCAGTGACAGACGGAGAGAAAGAGGGAGAAGCAGTGACAGACGGAGAGAAAGAGGGAGAAGCAGTGACAGACGGAGAGGAAGAGGGAGAAGCAGTGACAGACGGAGAGGAAGAGGGAGAAGCAGTGACAGACGGAGTGAAAGAGGGAGAAGCAGTGACAGACAGAGTGAAAGAGGGAGAAGCAGTGACAGACAGAGAGAAAGAGGGAGAAGCAGTGACAGACGGAGAGGAAGAGGGAGAAGCAGTGACAGACGGAGAGAAAGAGGGAGAAGCAGTGACAGACGGAGAGAAAGAGGGAGAAGCGGTGACAGACGGAGAGGAAGAGGGAGAAGCAGTGACAGACGGAGAGGAAGAGGGAGAAGCAGTGACAGACGGAGAGGAAGAGGGAGAAGCAGTGACAGACGGAGTGAAAGAGGGAGAAGCAGTGACAGACAGAGTGAAAGAGGGAGAAGCAGTGACAGACAGAGAGAAAGAGGGAGAAGCAGTGACAGACGGAGTGAAAGAGGGAGAAGCAGTGACAGACGGAGACAAAGAGGGAGAAGCAGTGACGGACATAGAGAAAGAGGGAGAAGCAGTGACAGACAGAGTGAAAGAGGGAGAAGCAGTGACGGACATAGAGAAAGAGGGAGAAGCAGTGACAGACAGAGTGAAAGAGGGAGAAGCAGTGACAGACAGAGAGAAAGAGGGAGAAGCAGTGACGGACATAGAGAAAGAGGGAGAAGCAGTGACAGACTGAAGCAGTGACAGACATAGAGAAAGAGGGAGAAGCAGTGACAGACAGAGTGAAAGAGGGAGAAGCAGTGACAGACAGAGAGAAAGAGGGAGAAGCAGTGACAGACGGAGTGAAAAAGGGAGAAGCAGTGACAGACGGAGTGAAAGAGGGAGAAGCAGTGACAGACGGAGAGGAAGAGGGAGAAGCAGTGACAGACGGAGAGAAAGAGGGAGAAGCAGTGACAGACGGAGAGAAAGAGGGAGAAGCAGTGACAGACGGAGAGAAAGAGGGAGAAGCAGTGACAGACGGAGAGGAAGAGAGAGAAGCAGTGACAGACGGAGAGGAAGAGGGAGAAGCAGTGACAGACGGAGTGAAAGAGGGAGAAGCAGTGACAGACAGAGAGAAAGAGGGAGAAGCAGTGACAGACAGAGAGAAAGAGGGAGAAGCAGTGACAGACGGAGAGAAAGAGGGAGAAGCAGTGACAGACGGAGAGAAAGAGGGAGAAGCAGTGACAGACGGAGAGAAAGAGGGAGAAGCAGTGACAGACGGAGAGGAAGAGGGAGAAGCAGTGACAGACGGAGAGGAAGAGGGAGAAGCAGTGACAGACGGAGAGGAAGAGGGAGAAGCAGTGACAGACAGAGAGAAAGAGGGAGAAGCAGTGACAGACGGAGTGAAAGAGGGAGAAGCAGTGACAGACAGAGAGAAAGAGGGAGAAGCAGTGACAGATGGAGTGAAAGAGGGAGAAGCAGTGACAGACGGAGTGAAAGAGGGAGAAGCAGTGACAGACAGAGAGAAAGAGGGAGAAGCAGTGACAGACGGAGTGAAAGAGGGAGAAGCAGTGACAGACGGAGACAACGAGGGAGAAGCAGTGACGGACATAGAGAAAGAGGGAGAAGCAGTGACAGACGGAGACAACGAGGGAGAAGCAGTGACGGACATAGAGAAAGAGGGAGAAGCAGTGACAGACTGAAGCAGTGACAGACATAGAGAAAGAGGGAGAAGCAGTGACAGACAGAGTGAAAGAGGGAGAAGCAGTGACAGACAGAGAGAAAGAGGGAGAAGCAGTGACAGACGGAGTGAAAGAGGGAGAAGCAGTGACAGACGGAGAGGAAGAGGGAGAAGCAGTGACAGACGGAGAGAAAGAGGGAGAAGCAGTGACAGACGGAGAGAAAGAGGGAGAAGCAGTGACAGACGGAGAGAAAGAGGGAGAAGCAGTGACAGACGGAGTGAAAGAGGGAGAAGCAGTGACAGACGGAGAGGAAGAGGGAGAAGCAGTGACAGATGGAGTGAAAGAGGGAGAAGCAGTGACAGACAGAGTGAAAGAGGGAGAAGCAGTGACAGACGGAGTGAAAGAGGGAGAAGCAGTGACAGACAGAGTGAAAGAGGGAGAAGCAGTGACAGACAGAGAGAAAGAGGGAGAAGCAGTGACAGACGGAGTGAAAGAGGGAGAAGCAGTGACAGACAGAGAGAAAGAGGGAGAAGCAGTGACAGATGGAGTGAAAGAGGGAGAAGCAGTGACAGACGGAGTGAAAGAGGGAGAAGCAGTGACAGACGGAGAGAAAGAGGGAGAAGCAGTGACAGACGGAGAGAAAGAGGGAGAAGCAGTGACAGACGGAGTGAAAGAGGGAGAAGCAGTGACAGACGGAGTGAAAGAGGGAGAAGCTGTGACAGACGGAGAGAAAAAGGGAGAAGCAGTGACAGACGGAGAGAAAGAGGGAGAATTAGTGACAGACGGAGTGAAAGAGGGAGAAGCAGTGACAGACGGAGTGAAAGAGGGAGAAGCAGTGACAGACAGAGAGAAAGAGGGAGAAGCAGTGACAGACGGAGAGGAAGAGGGAGAAGCAGTGACAGACAGAGTGAAAGAGGGAGAAGCAGTGACAGACAGAGAGAAAGAGGGAGAAGCAGTGACAGACGGAGAGAAAGAGGGAGAAGCAGTGACAGATGGAGAGAAAGAGGGAGAAGCAGTGACAGACGGAGTGAAAGAGGGAGAAGCAGTGACAGACAGAGAGAAAGAGGGAGAAGCAGTGACAGACGGAGAGGAAGAGGGAGAAGCAGTGACAGACAGAGTGAAAGAGGGAGAAGCAGTGACAGACAGAGAGAAAGAGGGAGAAGCAGTGACAGACGGAGAGAAAGAGGGAGAAGCAGTGACAGATGGAGAGAAAGAGGGAGAAGCAGTGACAGACAGAGTGAAAGAGGGAGAAGCAGTGACAGACAGAGAGAAAGAGGGAGAAGCAGTGACAGACGGAGTGAAAGAGGGAGAAGCAGTGACAGACGGAGTGAAAGAGGGAGAAGCAGTGACAGACAGAGAGAAAGAGGGAGAAGCAGTGACAGACGGAGTGAAAGAGGGAGAAGCAGTGACAGACAGAGAGAAAGAGGGAGAAGCAGTGACAGACGGAGTGAAAGAGGGAGAAGCAGTGACAGACGGAGTGAAAGAGGGAGAAGCAGTGACAGACGGAGAGGAAGAGGGAGAAGCAGTGACAGACGGAGTGAAAGAGGGAGAAGCAGTGACAGACGGAGTGAAAGAGGGTGAAGCAGTGACAGACGGAGAGGAAGAGGGAGAAGCAGTGACAGACGGAGTGAAAGAGGGAGAAGCAGTGACAGACGGAGAGAAAGAGGGAGAAGCAGTGACAGACGTAGTGAAAGAGGGAGAAGCAGTGACAGACAGAGAGAAAGAGGGAGAAGCAGTGACAGACGGAGAGGAAGAGGGAGAAGCAGTGACAGACGGAGAGGAAGAGGGAGAAGCAGTGACAGATGGAGAGGAAGAGGGAGAAGCAGTGACAGACGGAGAGGAAGAGGGAGAAGCAGTGACAGATGGAGAGGAAGAGGGAGAGGAAGAAACATCAAAGGTCAAGGCAGAGAGAAGACAGGACGAAATATCTTTATCTGGCTCTAGTGGCTTTTCCACTTGCACTGATGATCGATGGTGCACCCAAGAAGAGCCTGATGTTTCACTACCAGAGATAAGATTCAGACCAGCATGAACACCTGGACCTCAAATTATTCAAACAGAGTCCTACAGTCCTCTGGAGTTGTTCCAACTTTTTTTTTCATCCTCAGTTTGTCAGACCATCATCCGGATTTCGAACACCTATGCTGCTGAGTACCTGGAGACAGCAAGAAGGCTGAGGCTGGACATGTCCCTGAAGGACTTTTTCTCATTCCTCAGTTATAATCTACATGGGTTTGGTGAAGCTGCCATCAGTTTCAGACTACTGGAATGGGTCCAGACTGTATGGCATTAGGTTTCCTGCATCAGTGATGTCCTGCAGGAAATTTCAGGCTGTGTCCTTTGCACTCCACCACTCCAGCGATCTTAAGGTAGATGCTGAGAATGCAAAGAATAAAGGAACCCCTGCCTTTGACCGTCTGTGCAAAGTCAAACCTGTATATGACCAGATTCGTGAAGGATGTAGAAGTTTTTATCACCCACATCAGGACATTGCTGTTGATGAAAGAATGGTGGCATCAAAGGCAAGGATTTGTCTGAAGCAATATCAGAAAGACACACTGACAAAGTGGGGGTACAAGCTTTTTGTCCTTGCAGACTCCCTGAATGCCTATACATTTTTCATCTACGAAGGGAAATCCCCGGTAGCTCAGAGCCAGCAAAACAAAGGTCTGAGCTACGAATCAGTCATGGCTCTGGTGGATGAAAAGATCTTGGGGTCAGGCTACAAATTATATGTAGATAACTTCTACACCAGCCCGATGCTCTTCAGGGACCTCCTCCAAAGAAACATGTCTGCTTGTGGGACCATCAGGAGCAACAGGGTGGGCTTCCCACAAACCACCCTAAACAAGCTGCCCAAAAATGCACCTCGGGGAAGCATAAGGTGGAAAAGGGACAACCAGCTTCTCTCTGTCCAATGGAAGGACACAAGAGAGGTATTGATGTGTTCCTCGTTCCATTCTGCGAATGGAGATCAGACTGTCCAGAGGAGGGTGAAGACAGGAGATGGAGAATGGACCATAATGACTGTTCCAATTCTTACAGTGGTGTCAGACTACAACAAGTGAGTAGAATTTTTTTTCAGTGGATGATGCAAACATTTTTTGCAGATATGTTTATATTTTATGTTTTGACTTTTGTGTATGTATGCTTTTTTACCCAGGCACATGGGAGGAACGGATATGTCCAATGCCCTCATCGGGTACTACTCAGTGCTTAGAAAAAACAGAAAGTGGTACAGCTCCCTTTTCTTTCACTTTGTGGACATTGCGGTGGTTAAAGCTTTCATTATCCATCAGCAGCTGGCTGCAATGCAAAGCATGAGTGCAAAACATCAGAGGGAATTCCGGGAAGCTCTAGTACAGGAGCTCGCTGATTGGGTGCCGCCTCCTGCTGCTCCTGCTGCTCCTGCTTCTCACCATCCAGCAGGACACACACCAAAGCACATAAAACCTTCCAGTAAAGTCAGAAGAAGATGCAGATTGTGCCACCAGAAAACCCCTGTGATCTGCGGTGTGTGTGACTTGCCTCTCTGCTTCGTTCCAAAGCGAGATTGCTTCAGTCGCTGGCATGATGGAGACAATTTGTAGTGCTTAGCATTGAATAGTTGTGAATAGTTGTATACAGTTGTATGAACAGTTTGTCATTTGGATTTCTAAATTGTATATACTGTACACTTTTTTCGTTTTGTTTTATTCCTATGTTCAAAAACAATTTATATACTGTTTGTCTTTTTTTTTTTTTTTTTATATTCTGAGAATGTTTTGAATAAAAAGTTGTGGTGTTGTGAGATCAAGTAGTAAACAAGTGTTACCAATGAAGCATAGGAATCCCCAATGGAGGAAAAAATTACACCTAGTGATCTTTGTTATTACAGCAGCTAAAAGTCTCACAGAATTTACAAAGTTTGTGATATCAATTCCAAATTTGGAACACAACTTGTTTAGAATTTTTGCTTTAATTTCCTAGCATTTTTAGGGTAAAACCTCTTTTGGATTATATTTTTTTTTTCATAAAATTCATTTTTTATTTTAATAAACTAAAATTGCTTTTTTAACTGCAGACACTTGTACCATAAACCTCCAAGTGTTTTCTTAAAAACAAGACCAGAATCAAGCTTATGTTAAAAAGTGTACTAGAATTACACCCATTTAAATATGGACATCACCTTTTTAAGTGTGAACTCAAAAACGGGGGTGACAGTTAAGGGATTAATTTAGCCACTGCATCAAATAAATACCAATGGTTGTTTTTGTTTTCTTCTAAGAGAGATCTAGCCGTTTTTAGCGGCCTTTCTGTACGCAATCGTGCTCTCTTTCCACAAAATGCGAAAAAAATTTTCTTCCAGTTGCGCTCCCTTTTTCTGGCTGCTCTCTTAAGGGCCCGAGTGTGCTCGTTGTACTGCGGCGTTGGACTATTTTCTTTAATCTCCTTTAAGGGCAAAGGAACAACTTTGTCTAAAGTGCTGTAAAAGAGAGAGTCAAGGGTTTCTGTTGCAACATCAAGTTCTTCTAAGCTATTTGGGAAGCTAAACTGAACAAGAAGATTATTAATAAAGCAATCTTTAGTGTTAGAAGAGATAGTTCTACCATATTTGTAACACAGAGTTGGTTTTACAGCCTTGGCTAAATGTAGTATACATGAGACTAATTATCTGAAAAGCCTGTAATGAGTTGGATAATTGGCATCAGGCACTGAAGTGGCTTCCTCTCATCTCTCTCCTCTTTTTTTTATAGGCAGAGTTCCAGTCGTTTTGCTCACAGCATTACATGAACAAAGGAGGTGAAGGTGGCCAGTTGTTGTGCCACCATCGGCTGTACCCGCCCCTGCCTCCTCCTCCACCTCCTCCGCCTCCTCCTCCTGTACTGCTCTCTATGGGTAAGGGACCACACTCTCAGGGCTCTTCCTCCTCCTCCTCCTCTTCCTCCTCCTCCTCCTCCTGTACTGCTCTCTATGGGTAAGGGACCACACTCTCAGGGCTCTTCCTCCTCCTCCTCCCGCACCACACTCTCAGGGCTCTTCCACCTCCTCCTCCTCTTCTTCCTCTTCTGCCCGCACAGCACTCTCAGGGCTCTTCCTCCTCTTCCTCCTCCTCCGCCCGCACAGCACTCTCAGGGCTCTTCCTCCTCCTCCCGCACAGCACTCTCAGGGCTCTTCCCCCTCCTCCCACACAGCACTCTCAGGGCTCTTCCCCCTCCTCCTCTTCCTCCTCCTCCTCCTCTTCCTCCTCCTCCTCCTCCCGCACAGCACTCTCAGGGCCCTTCGTCCTCCTCCTCCTCTTCCTCCTCCTCCGCCCGCACAGCACTCTCAGGGCTCTTCCTCCTCCTCCCGCACAGCACTCTCAGGGCTCTTCCTCCTCCTCCTCCTCCCACACAGCACTCTCAGGGCTCTTCCTCCTCCTCCTCCTCCCACACAGCACTCTCAGGGCTCTTCCTCCTCCTCCTCCCACACAGCACTCTAGGGCTCTTCCTCCTCCTCCTCCCACACAGCACTCTCAGGGCTCTTCCTCCTCCTCCTCCTCCCGCACAGCACTCTCAGGGCTCTTCCTCCTCCTCCTCCTCCCACACAGCACTCTCAGGGCTCTTCCTCCTCCTCCTCCTCCTCCCGCACAGCACTCTCAGGGCTCTTCCTCCTCCTCCTCCCACACAGCACTCTCAGGGCTCTTCCTCCTCCTCCTCCTCCCGCACAGCACTCTCAGGGCTCTTCCTCCACCTCATCCTCCAACACAGCACTCTCAGGGCTCTTCCTCCTCCTCCCGCACAGCACTCTCAGGGCTCTTCCTCCACCTCCTCCTCCAACACAGCACTCTCAGGGCTCTTCCTCCTCCTCCAACACAGCACTCTCAGGGCTCTTCCTCCACCTCCTCCTCCAACACAGCACTCTCAGGGCTCTTCCTCCTCCTCCTCCTCCCGCACAGCACTCTCAGGGCTCTTCCTCCTCCTCCTCCTCCTCCCACACAGCACTCTCAGGGCTCTTCCTCCTCCTCCTCCTCCCACACAGCACTCTCAGGGCTCTTTCTCCTCCTCCTCCTGCACAGCACTCTCAGGGCTCTTCCTCCTCTTCCTCCTCCTCCTCCCGCACAGCACTCTCAGGGCTCTTCCTCCTCCCGCACAGCACTCTCAGGGCTCTTCCTCCTCCTCTTCCTCCTCCTCCTCCCGCACAGCACTCTCAGGGCTCTTCCTCCTCCCGCACAGCACTCTCAGGGCTCTTCGTCCTCCTCCTCCTCCCACACAGCACTCTCAGGGCTCTTCCTCCTCCTCCTCCCGCACAGCACTCTCAGGGCTCTTCCTCCTCCTCCTCCTCCCACACAGCACTCTCAGGGCTCTTCCTCCTCCTCCTCCCGCACAGCACTCTCAGGGCTCTTCCTCCTCCTCCTCCTGCACAGCACTCTCAGGGCTCTTCCTCCTCTTCCTCCTCCTCCTCTTCCTCCTCCCGCACAGCACTCTCAGGGCTCTTCCTCCTCCCGCACAGCACTCTCAGGGCTCTTCCTCCTCCTCTTCCTCCTCTTCCTCCTCCTTCTCCCGCACAGCACTCTCAGGGCTCTTCCTCCTCCCGCACAGCACTCTCAGGGCTCTTCCTCCTCTTCTTCCTCCTCTTCCTCCTCCTCCTCCCGCACAGCACTCTCAGGGCTCTTCCTCCTCCCGCACAGCACTCTCAGGGCTCTTCCTCCTCCTCCTCCCGCACAGCACTCTCAGGGCTCTTCCTCCTCCTGCACAGCACTCTCAGGGCTCTTCCTCCTCCTCTTCCTCCTCCTCCACCTCCCGCACAGCACTCTCAGGGCTCTTCCTCCTCCTCTTCCTCCTCTTCCTCCTCCTTCTCCCGCACAGCACTCCCGGGCGGCAGTGGCTCAGTGGTTCATGTAGATTGTCTACAAACTGGAAGGTTGGTGGTTCAATCCCCGGTTCCACCTGACCAAGTGTCGAGGTGTCCATGAGCAAGACACCTAACCCCAACTGCTCCCGACGAGCTGGATGGCGCCTTGCATGGCTGACACCGCCGTCGGTGTATGAATGTGTGAGTGAATGGGTGAATGAGAGGCAAATTGTAAAGCGCTTTGGTGGCCATTCGGTCTATGAAAGCGCTATATAAATGCAGTCCATTTACCATTTACCATTTCCTCCTCCTCCTCCTCCCACACAGCACTCTCAGGGCTCTTCCTCCTGCTCCTCCTCCTCCCGCACAGCACTCTCAGGGCTCTTCCTCCTCCTCTTCCTCCTCTTCCTCCTCCTCCCGCACAGCACTCTCAGGGCTCTTCCTCCTCCTCCTCCCGCACAGCACTCTCAGGGCTCTTCCTCCTCCCGCACAGCACTCTCAGGGCTCTTCCCCCTCCTCTTCCTCCTCCTCCTCCCGCACAGCACTCTCAGGGCTCTTCCTCCTCCCGTACAGCACTCTCAGGGCTCTTCCTCCTGCTCCTCCTCCTCCCGCACAGCACTCTCAGGGCTCTTCCTCCTCTTCCTCCTCCTCCTCCTCCCGCACAGCACTCTCAGGGCTCTTCCTCCTCCCGCACAGCACTCTCAGGGCTCTTCCTCCTCCTCCCGCACAGCACTGTCAAGGCTCTTCCTCCTCCCGCACAGCACTCTCAGGGCTCTTCCTCCTCCTCTTCCTCCCGCACAGCACTCTCAGGGCTCTTCCTCCTCCCGTACAGCACTCTCAGGGCTCTTCCTCCTGCTCCTCCTCCTCCCGCACAGCACTCTCAGGGCTCTTCCTCCTCCTCTTCCTCCTCTTCCTCCTCCCGCACAGCACTCTCAGGGCTCTTCCTCCTCCCACACAGCACTCTCAGGGCTCTTCCTCCTCCTCCTCCCGCACAGCACTGTCAAGGCTCTTCCTCCTCCCGCACAGCACTCTCAGGGCTCTTCCTCCTCCTCCTCCCACACAGCACTGTCAAGGCTCGTCCTCCTCCCGCACAGCACTCTCAGGGCTCTTCCTCCTCCTCCTCCCGCACAGCACTCTCAGGGCTCTTCTTCCTCCTCTTCCTCCTCTTCCTCCTCCTCCTCCTCCCGCACAGCACTCTCAGGGCTCTTCCTCCTCCCGCACAGCACTCTCAGGGCTCTTCCTCCTCCTCCTCCCGCACAGCACTGTCAAGGCTCGTCCTCCTCCCGCACAGCACTCTCAGGGCTCTTCCTCCTCCTCTTCCTCCTCCTCCTCCCGCACAGCACTCTTAGGGCTCTTCCTCCTCCTCTTCCTCCTCCTCCTCCTGCACAGCACTCTCAGGGCACTTCCTCCTCCTCTTCCTCCTCTTCCTTCTCCTCCTCCCGCACAGCACTTTCAGGGCTCTTCTTCCAAAGCCCAGGTCGTCAGATAAGGGATTGAGCAGGAGTTCATATGATAAATATATGAAATACATCAGTGGCTCCTGCCCCTTTAATGGCTAATATTAAAGTGCCCTTTCACTCACGGTGTTCCAGCAGAGATCTGTGCATGCCACTGATATATACATGTATGTTGTAAATTCATATCTTTGTCCCACACTGTGTGTCTCGATTTCACTGAATACCCTTGGAGCTCCAAGGCATGCTCTCGTTCCATGTTGAGTCCTGCCCGGAAAAACACTTTCATGAAGTATGCTTCATCACCATTACAAACTGGAGAATTTTATTTTGTAAAACACCAAGAGAACAGTCTTCAAAGTTAGATTTTTATTTTTAATTAATAGATAAATATTTTCAGTTTGTGTGAAAACCATTTTTGAAGTATAAAGCATCATAAAATACATTACGTATGCCTTGCAGAATAAATAGCTTAAGGTACCGTAGTGAAAGATCCACACACACTGCTGTGTTCTGCATGTGTGTATGTGTGTTTCAGCTCCCGAGGCTCACACTGCTGTGTTCTGCATGTGTGTATGTGTGTTTCAGCTCCCGAGGCTCACACTGCTGTGTTCTGCATGTGTGTATGTGTGTTTCAGCTCCCGAGGCTCACACTGCTGTGTTCTGCATGTGTGTATGTGTGTTTCAGCTCCCGAGGCTCACACTGCTGTGTTCTGCATGTGTGTATGTGTGTTTCAGCTCCCGAGGCTCACACTGCTGTGTTCTGCATGTGTGTATGTGTGTTTCAGCTCCCGAGGCTCACACTGCTGTGTTCTGCATGTGTGTGTGTGTGTGTGTGTGTGTGTGTGTGTGTTTCAGCTCCCGAGGCTCCTGCTCCTCTGCTGAGCTCCTGGTGGATGGAGATCATCGTGGTCGGGTCTACAGGGAGTGCTTTAACTGTCTTCCTGTTCCTAACGGCCTTTATCTTCTACAAGGCCATAAAGAGGTATGTGTATTATGATGAATATTGCTCTTCTCAGAACTTAGATTGCATGGTTAAACATTGTTGTTTTGTATAAGATGTTTACATGCACACTAACATGCTCATAACCACCAAACATCTGAGGCCTGCTGCGTGAAGCGTTAGAGACGACAAAACCAGACAAACACAACCTAGGTTAGGTCAGGCTCAGCGGTCTCTCAACGCTCGGCATGAACGTTCTCTGTCAACTCAGGCTTGATCCAGGGTTTGTGATGAACTCTGAAGCATGGGTAGCTGAAAGTGTCACATGTGCGGCAAACAGCCAAACACACGGAACACGGAGAGCGTCAGTATGATCGACTTCCTGCGAGTGAGACGGCGCTATTCACTTCTCTTCTGAAGATTAAGATTATAATGAAAAAATTTCATGAAATTAAATGCATTTACATGACAGGAATAAACACTGCTGCTGCAGCCAGAGTTTGAGAAGCAGCTGAAAGAAAATATCTGACTGAATTTAAAAGAGTTTTGGTTCCTGTCACAGTCGCCTTTGGCTTTTGGCTGCTTAGTTGTGGACATTTAATATTCAGCAATATGATTGATTTCCTGCATTAACACCATTAAATGAGAACTGAACTGAACTGAGCTGGACGATGACATCACGGTTTTCTCCAGAACGTGTATATATATATATATAAATGAACTACATTAATAACCTTTTTACAACAAAAATGAACCATAAGAAAACAAGCAAGCTTAATCTGTTTATATATTAAAATATTAAAGCTTCTGTTTATAAATATTTATATTAATTTAAATGCAAAGTTAGTCTTACACATGCCTGTAACCCAGGAATATTAAAGATATCTTAATATCCTTGTAGATTCTGGTTCTTAACAACACTTTACTTTTGGTATCTTCAAATTTAAGGTTCAATCCCAGAGATATGGAGATCTTAATGCGGCTCTATGTGCAAAATTTCAGTGATAAAGAAACAAATGTGGGTCACTTTCATACAGCTGATTCTTGTTGTATTTAAAGTTGAATATCTGAAGAACAATTCATGTTAAACTAGACATATCTCTTGTTACCCTATCGAACAGTTGAACATACACTACCTGAAAATGGTAAAGTTGAGCTACATTAACTAGCTCTAGATAGTGTATTCCTTATTATTAATAATACTATTATTATCATTATTAGATTCTATATTTGAATCGGTTTCAGGGATATTTGTAAGAAGGTATTTTGTTAATTTGATCTGTTCAAATATCGTTTCGACATGATTGACGTCTCTTACGACAGTGTTCTCTCCACTCGTGTACAACGATCCAAGATTCCTCTCGTGGACTGTTTAAGTATTAGAATTTCCTCTTGTTATAAAATGGGAAGCATAATCTATGAGTGTTGTGTGTTTATGCAAGTGTTTTGGTTGATTTTCATGTTTGTAATGTTTGAGTAATTCATTCCACCTGTTCTGTTACGTTGATGTGTATTTAAGCCCTGTGTTTGTTCTGTTTATTGTCTGATCTCATGTATTAACGTTGTTCTTTTCCTTTGTTTAATATCCTGAAACTCTGAGTATTTATTATTTTGATTTAGTGTTAAATAAATGTTACTGCTGCGATGTTGCCTTCCCATCCTCGCTGCAACAGATTAACCCATGTTCTATCGTAGGGGAACCGCTTCCTCCAGGAGTGCACAGGACTTCTTGGATCTCTAAGGGAAATTATTCAAAAAGACTGCACACTCTATCAATGAAAAGAAAGACAAAAAAGATAAAACCACTGTTTTAATGGCAAACGTTTCGGTCACATGTGACATTTCTCAATCGTTGACAATAGTTGACAATAGGCTTGAGCGTCTGGTCTCTAATCGCTTTCACTACTGTGATATACACCGATCAGTCTGTGCAGCGCCGATTCAAGTCCAACAAGCCCAACGCTTAGTCCGGCAGCCATTTTAAGACGTCACATGATTACATATATCACATGGCCAACCAAACTGGGTATGTTCACAACCAAAAATAAGTATTTTTAAACAGAATTTTACATAAAATGTGACCCTGGACCACAAAACCAGTCGTAAGTCGCACGGGTATATTTTTAGCAACAGCCAACAATACATTGTATGGGTCAAAATTATCGATTTTTCTTTTATGCCAAAATCATTAGTATATTCAGTAAAGATCATGTTCCATTACGATATTTTGTAAATTTCCTACCGTAAGTATATATAAAAAAAAAAATTGTGAGTGGATGCAGCAAAATCGCGCAAAAAAAGTCAGAAAACACGCCTAAAATTATTCGCTCGCTGCTATGTTTGGTATCGTTGTCAAGCTTAGATTTCCCACTTTCGGTTTCATAACTCTCCACAACGTCATTAGAGCAGTAAGCCAATAGAGAGCGTTAAAACAAAACTTTCTCATGTAAAAAAAACCAACTGTTTTCTTCTTAGCAACGGCCTGCTACAGCGCCTCTCATTGGCTGGCGACTTCTTCGCGTGCACAGTGTACACAATCCGCAATGGTTACGGTGCAAGCCATGGATTCTGAGATAGCGCGTTTGCTCAATTTAAACTTTAATGACAGCAATAATGTAACGAACATAGTAAATTATTTTTTCGAAAATGATTGGGAAGATGATACAGAATGTCCAGAGACCGGCTTGGCAAAGGATATGCCCTGGAAGACGACGAATTCGATCAATGTGTGGATCTCTTCAATTGTATATGTTCCTGGTGAAATGTGATGCGATCTGGGAAATGCCACCACATGGTGAAATTTGACATAGCCTATTACAGGTTTTGATAATCTGTTTTCCAAATCTGTTTTTATTTCTTTCATTGATTAAAATGACGATTTTTTCTCTCTCTCCGAGCGTGTTCTTAAAGTGAAAGACAGTCTTTTCAGCTTGCCACTATAAATCGCAATTTTTCTGCACTAAACTTGTACATTTTCCCAAGATATATTCAAAGAGGATAGACAAGATGTTATAGAATAATAATTTAATGAAAACCCAATTTTGACAAAAAAACTGACATTCGATCTATTTTTAGACCTTACTGAAACCGTACCAGCGCGACAGCAGATGGGTTTGCCCAGATCGCATTACAAATAGGCTATTTTAATGAGATTTTTTGTGTGTATAAAGGTTTAGTTGTGGTAAATCAATGGTGTAAATTTTATTTATTTCCCTTCATTAGTAATATGCATAGCTAAGGACTTCATTTGGACAACTTTAAAGGCGATTTTCTCATTATTTAGATTTTTTGCCCCATCAGATTCCAGATTTTCAAAAGGTTGTATTTCGGCCAAATATTGTCATATCCTAACAAACCATACATCAATGGAAAGCTTATTTATTCAGCGTTCATGTGATGTAAAAATCTCAATTTAAAGAAAATGACCCATAAGACTGGTTTTGTGGTCCAGGGTCACAAATGAACTTAATACACAATCAAGTAAATATTCAATGATGATACATTTTAAACAAAAAAATAAAAAAAATAAAAAATAAACATGCTGGATCACAAAATAGTATGTTTCCTAACAGCCCATAGTAAAAACAAAATGTTTGTCCTTTAAAAGTTTTTTTTCTTTAATGATAGTTTGTGCAGGCATTTAAATAATAAGAGTTTTTTGGTCTACGCACCTCATATGGACATTTTTTAAGGTGTGGTGAGTTTTTGGCCATTTCTCAGTCTTCTTTGATTTCTACCATCTAGTCCACTACCACAATGACAGTCTGTGTGTGTTTTTCCAGGCAGGACTCAACATGGAACTAGAGTATGCCTGTCCGGAGACTCCTCGTGGGACGCTAATGAAGTTTATCGACTGGCTATTATCGCAGTGCGGATCCCCCTTCACCATCGGCGAGGAGGATTCATCAATATGATTCTTAACTGATCGCCCACCCCTTCGAAAATTAATACCAGAGCCCACCGCAGACTAGGAGCTTGAGCCCGCCACAGAGCAAGTGCCAGAGCCAGCGCCAGAGCCACAGAGTGTTGGTGGAATACAGTGCCGGCTCAGCCTGGGTCTCCACCTCCATCAGCTCCACCTCAGTCAGTCGTCCCACTGGCTCCACCATGGCCTCTCCCTGCCCTGACTCCACTGTGGGTTGCTGTCCTGGCTCCACCATGGCCTCTCCTTGCCCTGACTCCATTGTGGGCTGCTGTCCTGGCTCCACCATGGCCTCTGCCTGCCCTGACTCCATTGTGGGCTGCTGTCCTGGGTCCACCATGGCCTCTGCCTGCCCTGACTCCTCTGTGGGCCACTGTCCAGGCTCCACCATGGCCTCTCCTTGCCCTGACTCCACTGTGGGCTGCTGTCCAGGCTCCACCATGGCCTCTCCTTGCCCTGACTCCACTGTGGGCTGCTGTCCAGGCTCCACCATGGCCTCTCCTTGCCCTGACTCCACTGTGGGCTGCTGTCCAGGCTCCACCATGGCCTCTCCTTGCCCTGACTCCACTGTGGGCTGCTGTCCAGGCTCCACCATGGCCTCTCCTTGCCCTGACTCCTCTGTGGGCTGCTGTCCTGGCTCCACCATGGCCTCTCTTTGCCCTGACTCCTCTGTGGGCCAGTGTCCTGGCTCCACCATGGCCTCTCCCTGCCCTGACTCCTCTGTGGGCCTGTGTCCTGGCTCCACCATGGCCTCTCCCTGCCCTGACTCCTCTGTTGGCTGGCGTCCTGGCTCCACCATGGCTTCTCCCTGCCCTGACTCAGTTTTGGGCCGGCGTCCTGGCTCCACCATGGCCTCTCCTTGCCCTGACTCCTCTGTGGGCTGGTGTCCTGACTCCACCATGGCCTTTCCCTGCACTGACTCCACTGTGGGCCGGCGTCCTGGCTCCACCTTGGCCTCTCCTTGTCCTGACTCCTCTGTGGGCTGGCATCCTGGCTCCACCATGGCCTCTCCCTGCCCTGACTCCACTGTGGGCTGCCGTCCTGGCTCCACCTTGGCCTCTCCTTGTCCTGACTCCTCTGTGGGCTGGCATCCTGGCTCCACCATGGCCTCTTCCTGCATTGACTCCTCTGTGGGCTGGCATCCTGGCTCCACCATGGTCTCTCCCTCCCTGACTCCTCTGTGGGCCGGTGTCCTGGCTCCACCATGGCTTCTCCTTGCCCTGACTCCTCTGTGGGCCGGTGTCCTGGCTCCACTATGGCTTCTCCTTGCCCTGACTCCTCTGTGGGCCGGTGTCCTGGCTCCACCATGGCCTCTCCCTGCCCTGACTCCTCTGTGGGCCGGTGTCCTGGCTCCACCGTGGCCTCTCCCTGCCCTGACTCCTCTGTGGGCCGGCGTCCTGGCTCCACCATGGCCTCTCCCTCCCTGACTCCTCTGTGGGCCGGTGTCCTGGCTCCACCATGGCCTCTCCCTCCCTGACTCCACTGTGGGCTGCCGTCCTGGCTCCACCATGGCCTCTCCCTGCCCTGACTCTACTGTGGGCCGGTGTCCTGGCTCCACCATGGCCTCTCCCTGCCCTGACTCCACTGTGGGCCGGTGTCCTGGCTCCACCATGGCTTCTCCCTGCCCTGACTGTTCTGTGGGCCGGTGTCCTGGCTCCACCATTGCTTCTCCCTGCCCTGACTGCTCTGTGGGCCAGTGTCCTGGCTCCACCATGGCCTCTCCCTGCCCTGACTGCTCTATGGGCCGGTGTCCTGGCTCCACCATGGCCTCTCCCTGCCCTGACTGCTCTGTGGGCCGGTGTCCTGGCTCCACCATGGCCTCTCCCTGCCCTGACTGCTCTATGGGCCGGTGTCCTGGCTCCACCATGGCCTCTCCCTGCCCTGACTGCTCTATGGGCCGGTGTCCTGGCTCCACCATGGCCTCTCCCTGCCCTGACTGCTCTGTGGGCCGGTGTCCTGGCTCCACCATGGCCTCTCCCTGCCCTGACTGCTCTGTGGGCCGGTGTCCTGGCTCCACCATGGCCTCTCCCTGCCCTGACTGCTCTGTGGGCCGGTGTCCTGGCTCCACCATGGCTTCTCCCTGCCCTGACTGCTCTGTGGGCCGGTGTCCTGGCTCCACCATGGATTCTCCCTGCCCTGACTCCTCTGTGGGCCGGCGTCCTGGCTCCACCATAGCCTCTCCCTGCCCTGACTGCTCTGTGGGCCGGTGTCCTGGCTCCACCATGACCTCTCCCTGCCCTGACTGCTCTGTGGGCCGGTGTCCTGGCTCCACCATGGCTTCTCCCTGCCCTGACTGCTCTGTGGGCCGGTGTCCTGGCTCCACCATGGCTTCTCCCTGCCCTGACTGCTCTGTGGGCCGGTGTCCTGGCTCCACCATGGCTTCTCCCTGCCCTGACTGCTCTGTGGGCCGGTGTCCTGGCTCCACCATGGATTCTCCCTGCCCTGACTCCTCTGTGGGCCGGCATCCTGGCTCCACCATAGCCTCTCCCTGCCCTGACTCCTCTGTGGCCCGGCGTCCTGGCTCCACCATGTCTCTCCCTGCCCTGACTCCTCTGTGGGCCGGCGTCCTGGCTCCACCATAGCCTCTCCCTGCCCTGACTGCTCTGTGGGCCGGTGTCCTAGCTCCACCATGTCTCTCCCTGCCCTGACTCCTCTGTGGGCCGGCGTCCTGGCTCCACCATAGCCTCTCCCTGCCCTGACTCCTCTGTGGCCCGGCGTCCTGGCTCCACCATGTCTCTCCCTGCCCTGACTCCTCTGTGGCCCGGCGTCCTGGCTCCACCATGTCTCTCCCTGCCCTGACTCCTCTGTGGGCCGGCGTCCTGGCTCCACCATAGCCTCTCCCTGCCCTGACTCCTCTGTGGCCCGGCGTCCTGGCTCCACCATAGCCTCTCCCTGCCCTGACTCCTCTGTGGGCCGGCGTCCTGGCTCCACCATGTCTCTCCCTGCCCTGACTCCTCTGTGGGCCGGCGTCCTGGCTCCACCATAGCCTCTCCCTGCCCTGACTCCTCTGTGGCCCGGCGTCCTGGCTCCACCATGTCTCTCCCTGCCCTGACTCCTCTGTGGGCCGGCGTCCTGGCTCCACCATAGCCTCTCCCTGCCCTGACTGCTCTGTGGGCCGGTGTCCTGGCTCCACCATGGCTTCTCCCTGCCCTGACTGCTCATTGGGCCGGTGTCCTAGCTCCACCATGGCTTCTCCCTTCTCCCTGCCCTGACTGCTCTGTGGGCCGGTGTCCTAGCTCCACCATGGCTTCTCCCTTCTCCCTGCCCTGACTGCTCTGTGGGCCGGTGTCCTAGCTCCACCATGGCTTCTCCCTACCCTGACTTCACTGTGGGCTGTCGTCCTGGCTCCACCATGGCCTCTCCCTGCCCTGACTCCTCATGTGGGCCGTGTTAAACTGTGCCATGTTAAAAGTGTTAAATAAACTCGATTAGAGGCACTGCTAAGGGCCGTATTTAATCACCTCAAGTGTTGAAAAATGTAGGGCTTTCACACTTGCAATTTTTACCCCTGGGTTAAACGCAGGGTTAGATCTATGATAACCCAAGGTCAAGCACAGTGCTTCATTCCTAATGACATTCCTGAGGATCTGCCCAACATGAAGCAGTGGTTGTCAAAAGTGAAATAGAGGTATTGCACAAGTTAAATTACCATGTTTTGCATATTCTTGTATATTTAGACAAGATTATGAATCACTCTTTTTATGTGAGTAAATAAAGGTACATTTCTAGTTTCAACATTAATTGTTCTTCAGACATTCCTCTTTAAATACAATTATTAAATACAATTAAGTATGCAAAGCAAAGTGACCACAATTTGGCTTTTTGACCATTGATACTGGGTGAAATGCAACAATTTGCACATTCCCATATCTCTGTGATTGAACATAGGGACATAAAAATAAAGATACCAAAACCAGAACCAGAATCTAAGAGGATATTAAGATATCTTTAATACATGAGTTTACTTGCATGCTGAATTTGTAAAAGAAAAAAGAAAAAAACACACACAAAGAAAAAATGCTTTTTTTCTGAGGGATCCTTCGACCAAGGCAGAGCTGATGACTGGAAGCACAAGGCAGATCCACTGTAGGATGCGAGGGGCTGAAAGGAGAGGCCGAGAAGAGGCTGAGGAGCTGGGACTTAGGCAGAGGAGAAGGGAGAGCGAGGCTGGCCTGGACAATGGGGTCAGCGGAGACTGTAAATTATTGACGGCTACATCATCTAGTGATACTTCAGTGAGGACCAGCTCATTGAGCGGCCCTCAGCAATGGGAGTGTGAGCGGGGCTCCAGTCGATCCGCTGGGACTCCAGTAGTGATGCCTCGATGCTGCTGCATGGGCTCGGAGACGAAAATAACCTCTGGAAAGTACTCTGGCTTTAGCCTCTTGGTGAGCTACGAGTGTGTTTTGGCTCTGGCTTAAGATCTGGCTTAAGTTCTGTAGCGGGCATCGCTGAAGTCTGGCTGGGATCTCGGTCTCTCTGCTGGTCAACAAATAGAGCAAGATGAATCGCACTTTGGCAATTGTGGTTTTTATGTGCGCTGAAAAAAAGAGGAGGAACCGAAAGAGGAGAATATGGATGTGGTCATAGCTAGGGAAGAGGCCAGACAATCTTTCGAATGGAGCTTGAGGTAAGAAGTCTTAAGTTTTAATGCCATGTCACATTGATCGATACGCCATTTACATTGAACACACTAGAGCCATTTCATGTCGTATTTGTATTGGCTAGTCAGTAGACGGAGGTCGTAGCAGCAAACACTGTAAGGTGATCATGATAAACTTCTGACACTGAGAAAAGACTATCTTTGAGCCTCTCTCGCCTTGTGACACTGTAGGACCAGCGTTTAGAAGACATGACCACAGAAATCCCCACGACTGATCATCTTTCACTGGGACAGCCCACAATCATACAAACTGTACTGCACATAAATCCGTTCTGAGTTCTATCACTGGTTGCATGTAGTAAAATCCACAAAGATGATGAGTGATGCAGAATGAAGGTTAAAGAGATAGATGTGAGGAAACAGATGTCTTAAATACACTGGGAATGATCATTAACGAAACAGGAAACGGTTGTGCACTAATCAGGAGAAACCATAGTTATCAAAAATGAACTGGAACTTGGGCAAAGACAAAAACCAGCACATACAGCGATAATGGTTTCAAGATAATGAAACTAAACATGACATGACCATGACAATTACTCTGTAAACATTAATTTATGACTTCCTTCTTTATTTATATATTTATTTAGTTAAAAATAATATTTTTCGCCAGGAACGTCTGGTTGACATGGAATGATAGACCTTTGGATGTCCATATGATTCAAAATGACTGAAACTCTTTGATCTACAAAAACATATGAAAGTGAAAATAAATTCTGACTGGATTTGAAGCATGATTCCAGCATGAGCAGACTTCAAACACTGCTCTCCAACAGCTGTGATATAAAAGATTGATTAACTCTGTGAAGTGTCGTGTCACCACCTGCCACATCTATTATTGAGGAGCCCGGGCGCTGCCGAAACAGTGGGTCATCCCACAGGCTTCTGGGGACCCAGGGTCATGTGACAGATCCTCGGTCAATCTTAAAGCCGTTAATGCATTAGAGAATATTCATAAATGCTCTGTTAACTCTTGGACTGCCTTATTCCGTTTTAAGATTATTCATGGACTTCATTACACTAAAACTAAGCTTTAAGATGTTTCCCCAATATGTGATAAATGTCAGTCAGAGGAAGCCACTCTCCTGCATAGTTATTCTCTTTGCTCTAAGCTAGTTTCATTCTGGACTAATATGTTTCAAATTCTGTCAGAAATGTTAGATGTTCATTTAGAGCCGGATCCACTTGCTGTGATAGCTGGTATCTCAGATCACCTCACTTCTTTTCAAAAATCTCAACAACAGTTGTTGTCTTATAGATTATTGCACAGAAACTAATACTAAACTATCGGAAGAACACCAAAGTCCTTACTGTTAAATTGTGGTTGGATGAAATGGTAAAGTTATTACATCAAAAAAAAAAAAAAAAAAACTTTGTTAAAGAAAGATTGCCCTTGATTGGAAGATTGTCCTTGCCACTGTTGCCTTGGCTTGCTAGTTGGGGACATTTAAATATTCAACAATATTATTGATCTGTCTTACTTAAGGTGTGTCACGGATGATACAGGAGACAGACAGGTGGTAAGTGATTAAGTGTTTATTTTCAGAATAGCAGAAGCTGACAGAGTTATGGTGAGTATTCAAACAGATGATAATTGAATGAGAACTTATCCACTGGGTAATCAGAGTCTCTCTTTCAGATGCAGATGGGTAGTCACTGGAACGGGTTGCCGTTGGAAGGCTGGAGACTGAAGAAGGCATACGGTGATGAAGACAGTCCAATGGCATTCAGGTGAGTAGCAGGTAAGTAGCATGGGAGAGTCTGTATGTCATGAATCGACGAGACCAGACAATGAGTGTGAGACTGAGTGTGGTATATAAAGGTGGTGGAATGATGAGGTGCAGGTGATGGTGATTAAAACTCAGGTGACAATGAACGAGTGAATGAATGAGTGGGAGGAGTGAGTGAATGAGTGGGAGGAGTGAGTGAATGAGTGGGAGGGGTGTGTGGATCAGCTGGAATCCTGACAGTACCCCCCTCCTCCGAGGCGGCTCTTGACGACTGAGAAGAGGGATGAGTTCGGCCACGAGGTCTGCCACGGGGCCTGGGAGCTGGACGATCGGGATGATTGGTGTGAAACTGTTGAAGGAGAGCTGGGTCCAGGATGTCGTCCCGAAGAACCCACGACCGTTCCTCAGGACCGTAGTCCTCCCAGTCCACTAGGTACTCCAGCCGAGGACCTCGTCGCCGCGAGTCCAAGATGGTACGGACTCTGTAGATAGATTCGTCCTCTACCGGGATAGGAGGAGGAGGTTCGATGGCCGGGTCAGGTTCTTTGGGAGGAGAAGTGACAGGTTCAGTGAAGGGTTTCAACAGTGACACATGGAATGACGGTGAGATCCGGTACTGTCGAGGGAGATTGAGTCTGTAAGTGACCTCGTTCAGCTGCCTCTGCACGGTGAATGGACCGATGTATCGAGGACTCAGCTTACGGCAAGGCAGGCGGAGGCGAATGTCCCGGGTCGAAAGCCACACCTTCTGTCCCGGCACATACTGAGATGGTTCGAGACGACGACGATCTGCTTGGTCCTTGTGCCTCCGCACTGCCAGCTGTAGGTGCACGTGAGCCGAGTCCCATACCCCCTCGCTCTACTAGAACCAGTAATCCACTGCTGGTACATCTGACGGCTCACCGGACCAAGGGAAGAGAGGAGGTTGATAGCCGAGGATACATTGGAAGGGGGTGAGTCCGGTGGTGGACTGTCGAAGGGAGTTTTGGGCGTACTCGGCCCACGGAAGGTACTGGCTCCAGCTGTCCTGGTACTGGTGGCAATAGGTTCGCAGGTAACGTCCAATCTCCTGAATCTTCCGCTCAGTCTGGCCGTTAGTCTGAGGTTGGTATCCAGAAGACAGGTTGACCGTAACTCTGAGAAGCTTGAAGAAAGCTCGCCAAACTCTTGATACAAACTGTGGACCTCGGTCGGACACTATGTCCTCTGGGATGCCGAAGTTTCGGAACACGTGATTAATGAGGGCTTCGGCGGCTTCAAAGGCGGTAGGGAGTCCAGGCAAGGGGATCAATTTACAGGCCTTTGAAAATCGATTGACCACAACGAGGACACAGGTATGGTTGTTGGACCTGGGAAGGTCCGTCATGAAGTCTACTCCGATGTGAGACCAAGGACGTTGTGGAAGCGGGAGAGGGACAAGCTTGCCTTCCGGGAGTCTTCTGGGAGTGTTGGTAACGGCGCAGACTGAGCATCCTTTGACGTACCGGGAAACATCCTGAGAGATGGTTGGCCACCAGTACCGGTTATTGAGGAGCGAGAGGATACGCCTGCTACCTGGATGTCCAGAGCCCGGAGTAGTATGAGCAGAATCCAGAAGGGCCGTACGAAGGTGACGTGGAACGAAAGCACACCCCTCTGGACCTCCCGGCGGAGCGGGATGAAGGCGGTTCTCTTGGGATATCTGCTGGTCGATGTCCCAGACGATCGGGTTTACAAAAACGGCTGGAGGGAGAATAGGTTCAGGGAGAGAGTCTTCACATGATGGATGATGTAGACGGGATAGAGCATCTGCCCTACAGTTCTTAGAACCGGGTCGGTAGGATACGAGGAAGTCAAAACGGGTAAAGAAGAGCGCCCATCGGGCTTGGCAAGGATTCAGCCTCTTCGCTTCTCTGAGGTACTCCAGATTGCGATGGTCGGTGATGACCTCGAACTGATGGTTTGCTCCCTCCAGCCAGTGCCTCCACTCCTCTAACGCCAGCTTGATGGCGAGCAGTTCCCGATTCCCAATATCGTAGTTCCGCTCCGCCGGGGACAGCTTCTTAGAGAAGAAGGCACATGGATGGAGTCTGGGAGGATCACCCTGACGCTGTGATAGGACCGCTCCAACTCCGGTAGAGGAGGCATCCACCTCCACGACGAAAGGGATCTCAGGGTTCGGATGAACTAGAACGGGAGCGGTCTGGAAGGCTTCTTTAAGTTGTTCGAAGGCTGAAATGGCTTCGGGGGATAAGGACAGAGACTTGGGCCGGCCTCTGAGGGAAGAAGTCAATGGAGAACTGATGTGACTGTAATTATTGATGAATCTTCGGTAGAAATTGGCAAACCCTAGGAAACGTTGGAGATCCTTTACCGTAGAGGGTTGAGGCCAGTTCTGGATTGTTTCCACCTTCCTCTGGTCCATCTGAACTCCATGTTGGTCGATGATGTAACCCAGGAACTGAACAGAAGTGGTGTGAAACTCGCATTTCTCAAGTTTGAGATAAAGCTTGTGAGCTCGCAGCTTCTCCAGGACTAAAGAGACGTGGCGTTGGTGTTCAGAAAGAGATGAGGAATAGATGAGTATGTCGTCTATGTAGACCACCACAAACTTGTTAAGGTATTCTCGAAAGACTTCATTCATGTACCCTTGGAAGACTGCTGGGGCGTTGGACAGTCCGAAAGGCATTACTCTGTACTCATAGTGTCCGGAGGGTGTGATGAATGCCGTCTTCCACTCATCACCCCGACGAATTCGGATCAGATTATATGCACTGCGGAGATCAAGTTTCGAGAAGATGCGGGCTCCACGCAGCTGTTCCAAAGCTGCTGGGACCAGAGGAAGGGGATAACTGAACTTTACTGTTTGAGAGTTGAGTTGGCGATAGTCAATGCACGGCCGCAAGCCTCCGTTCTTTTTTGCCACGAAGAAGAAGCTGGAAGCGGCAGGGGATGTAGATGGACGAATGTACTCTTGTTTGAGGGCTTCCTCCACATACTTCTCCATGGCCTTCTGCTCCGGGATGGACAGAGGGTATACACGGCCTTTAGATAGAGTAGCTCCAGGTAGCAGGTCGATAGCACAGTCCCATGGCCGATGGGGTGGAAGTTTGGTTGCCAACTGCTTGCTAAAGACATCCTGGAACGCCCTGTACTCCACTGGAATTTCCACCTGGTGTTGAACCTCGGGACTCTCGATGGAAGTAGAACAAACGGAAACCTTGGATCTTCCCTCAGGAGGTGAATAAACCACGGAGGATTCTTTACTGACTTTCTCAACCGGCGCTAGACAGGAATGGAAACACTGCTCTCCCCAACGAAGGACTTCCCCGGATCTCCAGTCGATGGTAGGTTGATGTTGGACCATCCAAGGGCGTCCCAGGATGAGCTCAGCAGTTGACTCCTCCAGCACCATAAAGGAGATCTCCTCCGAATGTAGACATCCTAGACAGAGCGTTAGTGTGGGGGTAACGTGACGAATTCGACCTCGGCCCAGCGGCTTACCCTGAATAGTCTGTACACGAAGGTCCTGATGACTTCTGAGCTTACGGACGTTCAGTCTTTGTAGGAGTTGCGTGGAAATAAAGTTCCATGCCGAGCCTGAGTCGAGGAGAGCTTGTGCTGAGACACATACACGAGAGGTTAATAAATGGACTGTGATTCGGTTCAGGGTAGCAATCTTGGGTGGAATTTGAATTGTACTCACCACTGGGCGTTGAGGTCGAATAGGACAGGCGTTGATGAGATGTCCGTCACCCCCACAGTATAGGCAGAGGTGGTGCAGAATACGTCGCTGTCGTTCCGTGGGCGAGAGATGCGTGGAATCGACTTGCATTGGCTCTGATGCTGGAGGAGCGACTGATGGAGCCGAGGATGTACAGCGGTAGCGAAGGTTTCACAGGCAGTTAGACGTTGAGACACTTTGAGAGTTTTCTGGATGAGACTTTCAATTCCCAACGAATCATCGTAGACCACAACTAACTGTCTGATGTTCGGATTGAGGCCATGACGAAAGGCAGTAATCAATGCAGTTTCATTCCAGCCACTTGAGGCCGCCAGTGTGCGGAATCGAAGAGCATATGTACTCACAGAAGATTTGCCTTGACGAAGATTGAATAGTTGATCGTGTACCGTTAAATCCGAGACAGTCTGTCCAAAAACCTCCTTGAAGTGTTGAATAAAACTTGATAGTGATTTAATCACAGGTGAATCTGAATTCCACAGGGACTGAGCCCACTGGAGGGCTCGGCCGGATAGCAGGGAGATGACAAAAGCTACGCGAGATGAATCGTTGGTGAATTGATGTGCCTGAATTTGGAAATAAAGTGAAACTTGAAGCAAAAAACCGGGAATTATGGGCGGATTAACTGGTGGTGAGGGAAGTAGAGTCTGTCGAACAGCTTGCACGAGTTCCATGAATGGATCGGATGATGGATTTTCCACAGGCTCCGTTGGGTTCTGCATTTTTGGTCTGGTCTTCTGTCACGGATGATACAGGAGACAGACAGGTGGTAAGTGATTAAGTGTTTATTTTCAGAATAGCAGAAGCCGACGGAGTTATGGTGAGTATTCAAACAGATGATAATTGAATGAGAACTTATCCACTGGGTAATCAGAGTCTCTCTTTCAGATGCAGATGGGTAGTCACTGGAACGGGTTGCCGTTGGAAGGCTGGAGACTGAAGAAGGCTTACGGTGATGAAGACAGTCCAATGGCATTCAGGTGAGTAGCAGGTAAGTAGCATGGGAGAGTCTGTATGTCATGAATCGACGAGACCAGACAATGAGTGTGAGACTGAGTGTGGTATATAAAGGTGGTGGAATGATGAGGTGCAGGTGATGGTGATTAAAACTCAGGTGACAATGAACGAGTGAATGAATGAGTGGGAGGAGTGAGTGAATGAGTGGGAGGAGTGAGTGAATGAGTGGGAGGAGTGTGTGGATCAGCTGGAATCCTGACAAGGTGGATGATAACGCAATTTTCTTCTAGAAACAAACTTTGTTGTATCATTTTCATGTTATCACTGTGAAGCTGCTTTGATACAACCTGTACTGTAAAAAGCGCTATATAAATAAAGGTGACTTGACAAACTGAATCAGTTTGATAAGATTTAGTTTCCCCTTCTGCAATACCTTGATAGTGTAGTTTGAGAGCATTTTCACATTTAGCTCCGAAGCTCTGGAATAGCCTTCCTGATATTGTTCGTTGCTCAGACTCGCTCTCCCAGTTTAAAACTAGACTAAAGACGCATCTATTTAGCCAGGCATTCATATACATTTTTTATCTTACAATTACTGTAAATCCGGCCTCTAGTTCATAAACGCCAGAGGAGAACTGGCCCCCGACTGAGCCTGGGTTCTACCAAGGTTTTTTTTCTCCATTGGGTCATCTGATGGAGTTTTAGGACACCATTAGGTCACTTGATGGAGTTTTTCGGTTCCTTGCCACTGTTGCCTTTGGCTTGCTCAGTTGGGGATATTCAAATCAATTAACCAATCATACCATTGTTCAGCTCTACCAAACTTGGATGTCTTTTTTTTCCCAGTAATAAACAAACATTGTTAAGTTGTTAAGTTGGCTTGGAAAAGCCAACTTACTGAAATCCTATTTAAACTTATTATTATTAAGTTGGCTTGGAAAAGCCAACTTACTGAAATCCTATTTAAACTTATTATTAAGTTGGCTTGGAAAAGCCAACTTACTGAAATCCTATTTAAACTTATTAAGTTGGCTTGGAAAAGCCAACTTACTGAAATCCTATTTAAACTTATTATTATTCTTCTTCTTCTTCTTCTTCTTATTTTTCTTACCCAAAAAATTCTGACTCTAACTCGTCCTAGAGCTTTAACTCTACAAACTCCAAACTCGGGTCAGACCTTCAGACTGTTCTGACTCGGCGTGCTATATCTTTTCAAACTGATTTGACTTTCAGATTTCTTAAAAATTAATATGAAAAATCATAAAAATCCCATTGACTTTCATTGCAACAGTTCAAATTGAGCCAAGACTACGGTGGCCCAGCAGTGGACACCAAATAAACTCAAATCTAAACTCCATGAAGCCCTAGACTCAATTAAACTACCATTCTATATGTACTAATAAACTTATTATCTATCTATCTATCTATCTATCTATCTATCTATCTATCTATCTATCTATCTATCTATCTATCTATCTCTTTCAACTATCTATCTCTCTTTCTATCTATACATCTCTTTCTTTCTTTCTTTCTAACTAATCTATTTTTTCTTTCATTCTAACTAATCTATCTTTTTTCTTTCTAACTAATCTATCTTTCTTTCTAACTGATCTATCTTTTTTCTTTCTAACTACTCTATCTTTCTTTCATTCTAACTAATCTATCTTTCTTTCTAACTAATCTATCTTTCTTTCTTTCTAACTACTCTATCTTTCTTTCATTCTAACTAATCTATCTTTCTTTCTAACTAATCTATCTATCTTTCTTTCTAACTAATCTATCTTTCTTTCTAACTAATCTTTCTTTCTTTCTAACTACTCTATCTTTCTTTCATTCTAACTAATCTATCTTTCTTTCTAACTAATCTATCTTTCTTTCTAACTAATCTATATATCTTTCTTTCTAACTTATCTATCTTTCTTTCTAACTAATCTATCTTTCTTTCTTTCTAACTACTCTATCTTTCTTTCATTCTAACTAATCTATCTTTCTTTCTAACTAATCTAACTTTCTTTCTAACTAACTAATCTATCTTTCTTTCTTTCTTTCTAACAAATCTATTTATCTTTCTTTCTAACTAATCTATCTATCTATCTATCTTTCTTTCTAATCTATCTTTCTTTCTTTCTAACTAATCGAACTTTCTTTCTAACTAATCTATCTTTCTTTCTTTCTAACTACTCTATCTTTCTTTCATTCTAACTAATCTATCTTTCTTTCTAACTAATCTATCTATCTTTCTTTCTAACTAATCTATCTTTCTTTCTAACTAATCTTTCTTTCTTTCTAACTACTCTATCTTTCTTTCATTCTAACTAATCTATCTTTCTTGCTAACTAATCTATCTTTCTTTTTTCTAACTACTCTATCTTTCTTTCATTCTAACTAATCTATCTTTCTTTCTAACTAATCTATCTTTCTTTCTAACTACTCTATCTTTCTTTCATTCTAACTAATCTATCTTTCTTTCTAACTAATCTATCTTTCTTTCTAACTAATCTATCTATCTTTCTTTCTAACTTATCTATCTTTCTTTCTAACTAATCTATCTTTCTTTCTTTCTAACTACTCTATCTTTCTTTCATTCTAACTAATCTATCTTTCTTTCTAACTAATCTAACTTTCTTTCTAACTAACTAATCTATCTTTCTTTCTTTCTTTCTAACTAATCTATTTATCTTTCTTTCTAACTAATCTATCTATCTATCTTTCTTTCTAATCTATCTTTCTTTCTTTCTAACTAATCTAACTTTCTTTCTAACTAATCTATCTATCTTTCTTTCTTTTTAACTAATCTATCTTTTATTCTAACAAATCTATTTTTCTTTCTTTCTAACTAATCCATCTTTTCGTTTTGACTAATCTATCTTTCTAACTAATCTATCTATCTTTCTTTCTTTCTAACTAATCTATCTTTCCTTCATTCTAACAAATCTCTTTCTTTCTTTCTAACTAATCTATCTTTTTTCTTTCTAACTAATCTATCTATCTTTCTTTCTTTTTAACTAATCTATCTTTTATTCTAACAAATCTATTTTTCTTTCTTTCTAACTAAACTATCTATCTTTCTTTCTTTCTAACTGATCTATCTTTCTTTTTCTTTCTAACTAATCTCTTTCTTTCTTTCTTTCTAACTAATCTATCTTTCTTTCTCACTAATCTTTTTTTCTTTCTTTCTTTCTAACTAATCTATCTTTCTCACTAATCTATCTTTCTTTCTTTCTTTCTTACTAATCTATCTTTCTTTCCTTTTTTCTTTCTAACTAATCTATCTTTCTTTCTTACTTACTAATCTTTTTTTCTTTCTTTTTTTCTAACTAATCTATCTTTCTTTCTTTCTTTCTAACTAATCTTTTTTTCTTTCTTTCTAACTAATCTATCTTTCTTTCTTTCTAACTTATCTATATTTCTTTCTTTCTTTCTTACTTTCTTTCTTTCATTCTTTCTTTCATTCTTTCTTTCTTTCTAACTAATCTATCTTTCTTTCTTACTAATCTTTTTTTCTTTCTTTCTTTCTAACTAATCTATCTTTCTAACTAATCTTTCTTTCTTTCTTTTTAATTAACTTTCTTTCTTTCTTTCTAACTAATCTATCTATCTTTCTATCTTTCTTTCTACCTAATCTATCTTTCTTTCTTTCTTTTTAATTAACTTTCTTTCTTTCTTTCTTTCTTTCTAACTAATCTATCTTTCTTTCTTTCTAACTAATCTTTCTTTTTCTTTCTAACTAATCTCTTTCTTTCTTTCTTTATAACTAATCTATCTTTCTTTCTCACTAATCTTTTTTTCTTTCTTTCTTTCTAACTAATCTATCTATCTTTCTATCTTTCTTACTAATCAATCTTTCTTTCTTTCTTACTAATTTATCTTTATTTCTTTCTTTCTTACTAATCTATCTTTCTTTCCTTTTTTCTTTCTAACTAATCTATCTTTCTTTTTCTTTCTAACTAATCTCTTTCTTTCTTTCATTCTAACTAATCTATCTTTCTTTCTCACTAATCTTTTTTTCTTTCTTTCTTTCTAACTAATCTATCTTTCTCACTAATCTATCTTTCTTTCTTTCTTTCTTACTAATCTTTCTTTCTTTCCTTTTTTCTTTCTAACTAATCTATCTTTCTTTCTTTCTTACTAATCTTTTTTTCTTTCTTTTTTTCTAACTAATCTATCTTTCTTTCTTTCTAACTAATCTTTTTTTCTTTCTTTCTAACTAATCTATCTTTCTTTCTTTCTAACTTATCTATATTTCTTTCTTTCTTTCTTACTTTCTTTCTTTCTTTCATTCTTTCTTTCATTCTTTCTTTCTAACTAATCTATCTTTCTTTCTTACTAATCTTTTTTTCTTTCTTTCTTTCTAACTAATCTATCTTTCTAACTAATCTTTCTTTCTTTCTTTTTAATTAACTTTCTTTCTTTCTTTCTAACTAATCTATCTATCTTTCTATCTTTCTTTCTACCTAATCTATCTTTCTTTCTTTCTTTTTAATTAACTTTCTTTCTTTCTTTCTTTCTAACTAATCTATCTTTCTTTCTTTCTAACTAATCTATCTTTCTTTTTCTTTCTAACTAATCTCTTTCTTTCTTTCTTTATAACTAATCTATCTTTCTCACTAATCTTTTTTTCTTTCTTTCTTTCTAACTAATCTATCTATCTTTCTATCTTTCTTACTAATCAATCTTTCTTTCTTTCTTACTAATTTATCTTTCTTTCTTTCTTTCTTACTAATCTATCTTTCTTTCCTTTTTTCTTTCTAACTAATCTATCTTTCTTTCTTTCTTACTAATCTTTTTTCTTTCTTTTTTTCTAACTAATCTATCTTTCTTTCTTTCTTTCTAACTAATCTTTTTTTCTTTCTTTCTAACTAATCTATCTATCTTTCTTTCTTTCTTTCTAACTAATCTATCTATCTTTCTATCTTTCTTTCTACCTAATCTATCTTTCTTTCTTTCTTTTTAATTAACTTTCTTTCTTTCTTTCTAACTAATCTATCTTTCTTTCTTTCTAACTAATCTATCTTTCTTTTTCTTTCTAACTAATCTCTTTCTTTCTTTCTTTCTAACTAATCTATCTTTCTTTCTCACTAATCTTTTTTTCTTTCTTTCTAACTAATCTATCTATCTTTCTATCTTTCTTACTAATCAATCTTTTTTCTTTCTTACTAATTTATCTTTCTTTGTTTCTTTCTTACTAATCTATCTTTCTTTCCTTTTTTCTTTCTAACTAATCTATCTTTCTTTCTTTCTTACTAATCTTTTTTTCTTTCTTTTTTTCTAACTAATATATCTTTCTTTCTTTCTAACTTATCTATATTTCTTTCTTTCTTTATTTCTTACTAATCTATCTTTCTTTCTAACTAATCTATCTTTCTTTCTTTCTTTCTTTCTTTCTTTCTAACTAATCTATCTTTCTTTCTTTCTTACTAATCTTTTTTTCTTTCTTTTTAACTAATCTATCTTTCTTTCTTTCTTACTAAACTATAAACTAATTAAACTTTAAACTTCTTTAAACTTCTTCAAACTTATTGGTCCAAACTTTCACAAGCCAACTTAAAGTTTGTCTCGACGAACTTTTTCTAGTTATTAAGTTGGCTTGGAAAAGCCAACTTACTGAAATCCTATTTAAACTTATTATTATTCTTCTTCTTCTTCTTCTTCTTATTTTTCTTACCCAAAAAATTCTGACTCTAACTCGTCTTAGAGCTTTAACTCTACAAACTCCAAACTCGGGTCAGACCTTCAGACTGTTCTGACTCGGTGTGCTATATCTTTTCAAACTGATTTGACTTTCAGATTTCTTAAAAATTAATATTAAAAATCATAAAAATCCCATTGACTTTCATTGCAACAGTTCAAATTGAGCCAAGACTACGGTGGCCCAGTAGTGAACAACACAAAAACTCAAATCTAAACTCCCTGAAGCCCTAGATTCAATTAAACTACCATTCTATATGTACTAATGAACGTTATCTATCTATCTATCTATCTATCTATCTATCTATCTATCTATCTATATATCTATCTATCTATCTATCTATCTATCTTTCTAACTTATCTTTCTTTCTTTCTAACTAATCTTTCTTTCTTTCTACCTAATCTTTCTTTATTTCTTTCTTTCTTACTAATCTATCTTTCTTTCAAACTAATCTTTCTTTCTTTCAAACTAATCTTTCTTTCTTTCTAACTAATATTTCTTTCTTGCTAACTGATCTATCTTTCTTTCTTTCTAACTAATCTTTCTTTCTTTCTAACTAATCTATCTTTCTTCTTTCTAACTAATCTATCTTTCTTTCTAACTAATCTACCTTACTTTCTTTCTAACTAATCTATCTTTCTTTCTAACTAATCTATCTATCTTTCTTTCTTTCTAACTACTCTATCTTTCTTTCATTCTAACTTTTCTTTCTTTCTAACTAATCTATCTATCTTTCTAACTAATCTCTTTCTTTCTAACCAATCTTTCATTCTTTCTTTCTTACTTTCTTTTATTCTTTCTTTCTAACTAATCTATCTTTTTTCTTTCTAACTAATCTTTCTTTGTTTCTAACTAATCTATCTATCTTTCTTTCTTTCTAACTAATCTATCTATCTTTCTTTCATTCTAACTAATCTTTTCTTTCTTTCTAACTAATCTATCTATCTTTCTTTCTTTCTAACCAATTTTTCTTTCTTTCTTTCTTTTTTTCTTTCTAACTAATCTATCTATCTTTCTTTCTAACTAATCTTTCTTTCTTTCTAACTAATCTTTCTTTCTTTCTAACTACTCTATCTTTCTTTCTTTCTAAATAATCTATCTTTCTTTCTAACTAATCTATCTATCTATCTTTCTTTCTAACTAATCTATCTATCTTTCTTTCTAACTACTTTATCTTTATTTCTAACTAATCTATCGTTCTTTATTCCTTTCTTTCTTTCTTACTAATCTATCTTTCTTTCTTTCTAACCAATCTATCATTCTTTCTTTCTTTCTAACTAATCTTTCTTTCTTTCTAACTAATCTATCTATCTTTCTTTCTAACTAATCTATCTTTCTTTCTTTCTAACTAATCTATCTTTTTTTTCTAACTAATCTATCTATCTTTCTTTCTAACTAATATATCTTTCTTTCTTTCTAACTAATCTATCTTTCTTTCTTTCTAACTAATCTATCTATCTATCTATCTTTCTTTCTAACTAATCTATCTCTTTCTTTCTAACTAACTAGTCTTTCTAACTAATCTATCTTTCTTTCTTTCTTTCTAACTAATCTATGTTTCTTTCTTTCTAACTAATCCATCTTTCTTTATATCTTTCTTACTAACTAATCTATCTTTCTTTCTAACCAATCTTTCTTTCTTTCTTTCTTTTTTCATTCTTTCTAACTAATCTATCTTTCTTTCTTTCTAACTAATCTATCTTTCTTTCTAACTAATCTATCTATCTTTCTTTCTAACTAATCTATCTTTCTTTCTTTCTAACTAATCTATCTATCTATCTATCTTTCTAACTAATCTATCTTTCTTTCTAACTAATCTATCTTTCTTTCTAACTAATCTATCTATCTTTCTTTCTAACTAATCTATCTTTCTTTCTTTCTAACTAATCTATCTTTCTTTCTTTCTAAATAATCTATCTTTCTTTCTAACTAATCTATCTATCTTTCTTTCTAACTAATCTATCTATCTTTCTTTCTAACTACTTTCTTTATTTCTAACTAATCTATCGTTCTTTATTTCTTTCTTTCTTTCTTACTAATCTATCTTTCTTTCTTTCTAACCAATCTATCATTCTTTCTTTCTTTCTAACTAATCTTTCTTTCTTTCTAACTAATCTATCTATCTTTCTTTCTAACTAATCTATCTTTCTTTCTTTCTAACTAATCTATCTTTTTTTTCTAACTAATCTATCTATCTTTCTTTCTAACTAATATATCTTTCTTTCTTTCTAACTAATCTATCTTTCTTTCTTTCTAACTAATCTATCTATCTATCTATCTTTCTTTCTAACTAATCTATCTCTTTCTTTCTAACTAACTAGTCTTTCTAACTAATCTATGTTTCTTTCTTTCTAACTAATCCATCTTTCTTTATATCTTTCTTACTAACTAATCTATCTTTCTTTCTAACCAATCTTTCTTTCTTTCTAACTAATCTATCTTTCTTTCTTTCTAACTAATCTCTTTCTTTCTAACTAATCTATCTATCTTTCTTTCTAACTAATCTATCTTTCTTTCTTTCTAACTAATCTATCTATCTATCTATCTTTCTAACTAATCTATCTTTCTTTCTAACTAATCTATCTTTCTTTCTAACTAATCTATCTATCTTTCTTTCTAACTAATCTATCTTTCTTTCTTTCTAACTAATCTATCTATCTATCTATCTTTCTAACTAATCTATCTTTCTTTCTAACTAATCTATCTTTCTTTCTTTCTAACTAACTAATCTTTCTTTCTTTCTAACTAATCTATCTATCTTTCTTTCTTTCTTTCTTTCTTTCTAACTAATCTATGTTTCTTTCTTTCTAACTAATCTATCTTTCTTTCTATCTTTCTAACTAATCTATCTTTCTTTCTAACCAATCTTTCTTTCTTTCTTTCTTACTTTCTTTCTTTCTAACTAATCTATCTTTTTTTCTTTCTAACTAATCTATCTATCTTTCTTTCTAACTAATCTTTCTTTCTTTCTAACCAATCTATCTTTCTTTCTTTCTAACTAATCTTTCTTTCTTTCTTTCTAACTTATCTATCTATCTTTCTAACTAATCTATCTTTCTTTCTTTCTAACTAATCTATCTTTCTTTCTAACTAATCTATCTTACTTTCTAACTAATTTATCTTTCTTTCTAACTAATCTATCTTTCTTTTTTTCTAACTAATCTATCTTTCTAGCTAATCTATCTTTCTTTCAAATCCATCTTTCTTTGTTTTTTAAATAATCTATCTTTCTTTATTTCTAACTAAGTTATCTTTCTTTCTAACTAATCTATCTTTCTTTCTAACTAATCTATCTTTCTAACTAATCTATCTTTCTTTCTAACAAATCTCTTTCTTTGTTTTTTAACTAATCTATCTTTCTTTCTAACTAATTTATCTTTCTTTCTAACTAATCTATCTTTCTTTCTAACTAATCTATCTTTCTTTCTTTCTAATCTATCTTTCTTTCTTTCTAACTAATCTATCTTACTTTCTTTTTAATTAACTTTCTTTCTTTCTTTCTTTCTAACTAATCTATCTTTCTTTCTTTCTAACTGATCTATCTTTCTTTTTCTTTCTAACTAATCTATCTTTCTTTCTTTCTAACTAATCTTTCTTTCTTTCTTACTAATCTATCTTTCTTTCTTTCTTTCTAACTAATCTATCTTTCTTTCTTACTAATATTTTTTTCTTTCTTTCTTTCTAACTAATCTATCTTTCTAACTAATCTTTCTTTCTTTCTTTCTTTTTAATTAACTTTCTTTCTTTCTTTCTTTCTAACCAATCTATCTTTCTTTCTTTCTAACTAATCTATCTTTCTTTTTCTTTGTAACTAATCTATCTTTCTTTCTTTCTAACTAATCTTTCTTTCTTTCTTACTAATCTTTTTTTCTTTCTTTCTTTCTAACTAATCTATCTATCTTTCTTTCTTTCTTTCTTTTTAATTAACTTTATTTTATTTCTTTCTTTCTAACTAATCTATCTTTCTTTCTAACTAATCTATCTTTCTTTTTCTTTCTAACTAATCTATCTTTCTTTCTTTCTTTCTAACTAATCTATCTTTCTCACTAATCTATCTTTCTTTCTTTCTTTCTTTCTTACTAATATATCTTTCTTTCCTTTTTTCTTTCTAACTAATCTATCTTTCTTTCTTTCTTACTAATCTTTTTTTCTTTCTTTTTTTCTAACTAATCTATCTATCTTTCATTCTTTCTTTCTAACTAATCTTTTTTTTCTTTCTTTCTAACTAATCTATCTTTCTTTCTTTCTAACTTATCTATATTTCTTTCTTTCTTTCTTTCTTTCTTTCTAACTAACTAATCTATCTTTCTTTCTTACTAATCTTTTTTTCTTTCTTTCTTTCTTTCTAACTAATCTATCCTTCTAACTAATCTTTCTTTCTTTCTTTTTAATTAACTTTCTTTCTTTCTTTCTTTCTAACTAATCTATCTATCTTTCTTTCTACCTAATCTATATTTCTTTTTTTCTTTTTAATTAACTTTCTTTCTTTCTTTCTAACTAATCTATCTTTCTTTCTTTCTAACTAATCTATCTTTCTTTTTCTTTCTAACTAATCTCATTCTTTCTAACTAATCTATCTTTCTTTCTCACTAATCTTTTTTCTTTCTTTCTTTCTAACTAATCTATCTATCTCACTAATCTATCTTTCTTCCTTTCTTTCTTACTAATCTATCTTTCTTTCCTTTTTTCTTTCTAACTAATCTATCTTTCTTTCTTTCTTACTAATCTTTTTTTCTTTCTTTCTAACTAATCCATCTTTCTTTCTCTCTAACTAATCTATCTTTCTTTCTCACTAATCTTTTTTCTTTCTTTCTTTCTAACTAATCTATCTATCTCACTAATCTATCTTTCTTCCTTTCTTTCTTACTAATCTATCTTTCTTTCCTTTTTTCTTTCTAACTAATCTATCTTTCTTTCTTTCTTTCTAACTAATCTTTTTTCTTTCTTTCTAACTAATCCATCTTTCTTTCTTTCTAACTAATCTATCTTTCTTTCTTTCTAACTTATCTATATTTCTTTCTCTTTCTTTCTTTCTTTCTTTCTTTCTTTCTTTCTAACTAATCTATCTTTCTTTCTTACTAACTTATCTATATTTCTTTCTTTCTCTTTCTTTCTTTCTTTCTTTCTAACTAATCTATCTTTCTTTCTTACTAATCTTTTTTTCTTTCTTTCTTTCTAACTAATCTATCTTTCTAACTAATCTTTCTTTCTTTCTTTTTAATTAACTTTCTTTCTTTCTTTCTAACTAATCTATCTATCTTTCTATCTTTCTTTCTACCTAATCTATCTTTCTTTCTTTCTTTTTAATTAACTTTATTTCTTTCTTTCTTTCTTTCTTTCTTTCTTTCTTTCTTTCTAACTAATTTATCTTTCTTTCTTTCTAACTAATCAATCTTTCTTTTTCTTACTAACTAATCTTTCTTTCTTTCTTTCTAACTAATCTATCTTTCTTTCTCACTAATCTTTTTTTCTTTCTTTCTTTCTTACTAATCTATCTTTCTTTCCTTTTTTCTTTCTAACTAATCTATCTTTCTTTCTTACTAATCTTTTTTTCTTTCTTTTTTCTAACTAATCTATGTTTCTTTCTTTCTAACTAATCTTTTTTTCTTTCTTTCTAACTAATCTATCTTTCTTTCTTTCTTTCTTTCTTACTAATATTTTTTTCTTTCTTTCTTTCTAACTAATCTATCTTTCTTTCTTTCTTTCTAACTAATCTTTTTTCTTTCTTTCTAACTAATCCATCTTTCTTTCTTTCTAACTAATCTATCTTTCTTTCTTTCTAACTTATCTATATTTCTTTCTTTCTTTCTCTTTCTTTCTTTCTTTCTAACTAATCTATCTTTCTTACTAATCTTTTTTTCTTTCTTTCTTTCTAACTAATCTTTCTTTCTTTCTCTTTAATTAACTTTCTTTCTTTCTTTCTAACTAATCTATCTATCTTTCTATCTTTCTTTCTACCTAATCTATCTTTCTTTCTTTCTAAATAAAAACTATCTTTCTTTTTCTTTCTAACTAATCTATCTATCTTTCTATCTTTCTTTCTACCTAATCTATCTTTCTTTCTTTCTTTTTAATTAACTTTCTTTCTTTCTTTCTTTCTTTCTTTCTTTCTAACTAATCTATCTTTCTTTCTCACTAATCTCTTTTTCTTTCTTTCTTTCTAACTAATCTATCTATCTTTCTATCTTTCTTACTAATCAATCTTTCTTTCTTTCTTACTAATTTATCTTTCTTTCTTTCTTTCTTACTAATCTATCTTTCTTTCCTTTTTTCTTTCTAACTAATCTTTCTTTCTTTCTTTCTTTCTAACTAATCTATCTTTCTTTCTTTCTTTCTTTCTCACTAATCTTTTTTTCTTTCTTTCTAACTAATCTATCTATCTTTCTATCTTTCTTACTAATCAATCTTTCTTTCTTTCTTACTAATTTATCTTTCTTTCTTTCTTTCTTACTAATCTTTTTTTCTTTCTTTCTTTCTAACTAATCTATCTTTCTTTCTTTCTAACTTATCTATATTTCTTTCTTTCTTTCTTTCTTACTAATCTATCTTTCTTTCTAACTAATCTCTTTCTTTCTTTCTTTCTAACTAATCTATCTTTCTTTCTTTCTAATCTTTTTTTCTTTCTTTTTTCTAACTAATCTATCTTTCTTTCTTTCTTACTAAACTATAAACTAATTAAACTTTAAACTTCTTTAAACTTCTTCAAACTTATTGGTCCAAACTTTCACAAGCCAACTTAAAGTTTGTCTCGACGAACTTTTTCTAGTTAAGTTGGCTTGGAAAAGCCAACTTACTGAAATCCTATTTAAACTTATTATTATTCTTCTTCTTCTTCTTCTTCTTATTTTTCTTACCCAAAAAATTCTGACTCTAACTCGTCCTAGAGCTTTAACTCTACAAACTCCAAACTCGGGTCAGACCTTCAGACTGTTCTGACTCGGTGTGCTATATCTTTTCAAACTGATTTGACTTTCAGATTTCTTAAAAATTAATATTAAAAATCATAAAAATCCCATTGACTTTCATTGCAACAGTTCAAATTGAGCCAAGACTACGGTGGCCCAGCAGTGGACACCAAATAAACTCAAATCTAAACTCCCTGAAGCCCTAGATTCAATTAAACTACCATTCTATATGTACTAATGAACTTTATCTATCTATCTATCTATCTATCTATCTATCTATCTATCTATCTATCTATCTATCTATCTATCTATCTATCTATCTTTCTAACTTATCTTTCTTTCTTTCTAACTAATCTTTCTTTCTTTCTACCTAATCTTTCTTTATTTCTTTCTTTCTTACTAATCTATCTTTCTTTCAAACTAATCTTTCTTTCTTTCAAACTAATCTTTCTTTCTTTCTAACTAATATTTCTTTCTTGCTAACTGATCTATCTTTCTTTCTTTCTAACTAATCTTTCTTTCTTTCTAACTATTCTATCTTTCTTCTTTCTAACTAATCTATCTTTCTTTCTAACTAATCTACCTTACTTTCTTTCTAACTAATCTATCTTTCTTTCTAACTAATCTATCTATCTTTCTTTCTTTCTAACTACTCTATCTTTCTTTCATTCTAACTTTTCTTTCTTTCTAACTAATCTATCTATCTTTCTAACTAATCTCTTTCTTTCTAACCAATCTTTCATTATTTCTTTCTTACTTTCTTTTATTCTTTCTTTCTAACTAATCTATCTTTTTTCTTTCTAACTAATCTTTCTTTCTTTCTAACTAATCTATCTATCTTTCTTTCTTTCTAACTAATCTATCTATCTTTCTTTCATTCTAACTAATCTTTTCTTTCTTTCTAACTAATCTCTATCTTTCAAACTAATCTATCTTTCTTTCTAACCAATTTTTCTTTCTTTCTTTCTTTCTTTTTTTCTTTCTAACTAATCTATCTATCTTTCTTTCTAACTAATCTTTCTTTCTTTCTAACTAATCTTTCTTTCTTTCTAACTAATCTATCTTTCTTTCTTTCTAAATAATCTATCTTTCTTTCTAACTAATCTATCTATCTATCTTTCTTTCTAACTAATCTATCTATCTTTCTTTCTAACTACTTTATCTTTATTTCTAACTAATCTATCGTTCTTTATTCCTTTCTTTCTTTCTTACTAATCTATCTTTCTTTCTTTCTAACCAATCTATCATTCTTTCTTTCTTTCTAACTAATCTTTCTTTCTTTCTAACTAATCTATCTATCTTTCTTTCTAACTAATCTATCTTTCTTTCTTTCTAACTAATCTATCTTTTTTTTCTAACTAATCTATCTATCTTTCTTTCTAACTAATATATCTTTCTTTCTTTCTAACTAATCTATCTTTCTTTCTTTCTAACTAATCTATCTATCTATCTATCTATCTATCTATCTATCTATCTATCTATCTATCTATCTATCTATCTATCTTTCTTTCTAACTAATCTATCTCTTTCTTTCTAACTAACTAGTCTTTCTAACTAATCTATCTTTCTTTCTTTCTTTCTTTCTAACTAATCTATGTTTCTTTCTTTCTAACTAATCCATCTTTCTTTATATCTTTCTTACTAACTAATCTATCTTTCTTTCTAACCAATCTTTCTTTCTTTCTTTCTTTCTTTTTTCATTCTTTCTAACTAATCTATCTTTCTTTCTTTCTTTCTAACTAATCTATCTTTCTTTCTAACTAATCTATCTATCTTTCTTTCTAACTAATCTATCTTTCTTTCTTTCTAACTAATCTATCTATCTATCTATCTTTCTAACTAATCTATCTTTCTAACTAATCTATCTTTCTTTCTAACTAATCTATCTATCTTTCTTTTTAACTATTCTATCTTTCTTTCTTTCTAACTAATCTATCTATCTATCTATCTTTCTAACTAATCTATCTTTCTTTCTAACTAATCTATCTTTCTTTCTTTCTAACTAACTAATCTTTCTTTCTTTCTAACTAATCTATCTTTCTTTCTTTCTTTCTTTCTTTCTAACTAATCTATGTTTCTTTCTTTCTAACTAATCTATCTTTCTTTCTATCTTTCTAACTAATCTATCTTTCTTTGTAACCAATCTTTCTTTCTTTCTTTCTTACTTTCTTTCTTTCTAACTAATCTATCTTTTTTCTTTCTAACTAATCTATCTATCTTTCTTTCTAACTAATCTTTCTTTCTTTCTAACCAATCTATCTTTCTTTCTTTCTAACTAATCTTTCTTTCTTTCTTTCTAACTTATCTATCTATCTTTCTAACTAATCTATCTTTCTTTCTTTCTAACTAATCTATCTTTCTTTCTAACTAATCTATCTTACTTTCTAACTAATTTATATTTCTTTCTTTCTAACTAATCTATCTTTCTTTTTTTCTAACTAATCTATCTTTCTAGCTAATCTATCTTTCTTTCTATCAAATCCATCTTTCTTTGTTTTTTAAATAATCTATCTTTCTTTATTTCTAACTAAGTTATCTTTCTTTCTAACTAATCTATCTTTCTTTCTAACTAATCTATCTTTCTAACTAATCTATCTTTCTTTCTAACAAATCTCTTTCTTTGTTTTTTAACTAATCTATCTTTCTTTCTAACTAATTTATCTTTCTTTCTAACTAATCTATCTTTCTTTCTAACTAATCTATCTTTCTTTCTTTCTAATCTATATTTCTTTCTTTCTAACTAATCTATCTTACTTTCTTTCTTTCTTTTTAATTAACTTTCTTTCTTTCTTTCTAACTAATCTATCTTTCTTTCTTTCTAACTGATCTATCTTTCTTTTTCTTTCTAACTAATCTATCTTTCTTTCTTTCTAACTAATCTTTCTTTCTTTCTTACTAATCTATCTTTCTTTCTTTTTTTTTCTAACTAATCTATCTTTCTTTCTTACTAATATTTTTTTCTTTCTTTCTTTCTAACTAATCTATCTTTCTAACTAATCTTTCTTTCTTTCTTTCTTTTTAATTTACTTTCTTTCTTTCTTTCTTTCTAACCAATCTATCTTTCTTTCTTTCTAACTAATCTATCTTTCTTTTTCTTTGTAACTAATCTATCTTTCTTTCTTTCTAACTAATCTTTCTTTCTTTCTTACTAATCTTTTTTTCTTTCTTTCTTTCTAACTAATCTATCTATCTTTCTTTCTTTCTTTCTTTTTAATTAACTTTATTTATTTCTTTCTTTCTAACTAATCTATCTTTCTTTCTAACTAATCTATCTTTCTTTTTCTTTCTAACTAATCTATCTTTCTTTCTTTCTTTCTAACTAATCTATCTTTCTCACTAATCTATCTTTCTTTCTTTCTTTCTTACTAATATATCTTTCTTTCCTTTTTTCTTTCTAACTAATCTATCTTTCTTTCTTTCTTACTAATCTTTTTTTCTTTCTTTTTTTCTAACTAATCTATCTATCTTTCATTCTTTCTTTCTAACTAATCTTTTTTTTCTTTCTTTCTAACTAATCTATCTTTCTTTCTTTCTAACTTATCTATATTTCTTTCTTTCTTTCTTTCTTTCTTTCTAACTAACTAATCTATCTTTCTTTCTTACTAATCTTTTTTTCTTTCTTTCTTTCTTTCTAACTAATCTATCCTTCTAACTAATCTTTCTTTCTTTCTTTTTAATTAACTTTTTTTCTTTCTTTCTTTCTAACTAATCTATCTATCTTTCTTTCTACCTAATCTATATTTCTTTTTTTCTTTTTAATTATCTTTCTTTCTTTCTTTCTAAC
>JAULUF010000032.1:417500-422500 GCA_031834385.1 Semotilus atromaculatus | reverse complement strand
TTTTTCTAACTAATCTATCTTTCTTTCTTTCTTTCTAACTAATCTTTTTTTCTTTCTTTCTTTCTAACTTATCTATATTTCTTTCTTTCTTTCTTTCTAACTAATCTATCTTTCTTTCTTTCTTTCTTTCTAACTAATCTATCTTTCTTTCTTTCTTACTAATCTTTTTTTCTTTCTTTCTAACTAATCTATCTTTCTTTCTTTCTTACTAAACTATAAACTAATTAAACTTTAAACTTCTTTAAACTTCTTCAAACTTATTGGTCCAAACTTTCACAAGCCAACTTAAAGTTTGTCTCGACGAACTTTTTCTAGTTATTCTTCTTCTTCTTATTTTTCTTACCCAAAAAATTCTGACTCTAACTCGTCCTAGAGCTTTAACTCTACAAACTCCAAACTCGGGTCAGACCTTCAGACTGTTCTGACTCGGTGTGCTATATCTTTTCAAACTGATTTGACTTTCAGATTTCTTAAAAATTAATATTAAAAATCATAAAAATCCCATTGACTTTCATTGCAACAGTTCAAATTGAGCCAAGACTACGGTGGCCCAGCAGTGGACACCAAATAAACTCAAATCTAAACTCCCTGAAGCCCTAGATTCAATTAAACTACCATTCTATATGTACTAATGAACTTTATCTATCTATCTATCTATCTATCTATCTATCTATCTATCTATCTATCTATCTATCTATCTATCTATCTTTCTAACTTATCTTTCTTTCTTTCTAACTAATCTTTCTTTCTTTCTACCTAATCTTTCTTTATTTCTTTCTTTCTTACTAATCTATCTTTCTTTCAAACTAATCTTTCTTTCTTTCAAACTAATCTTTCTTTCTTTCTAACTAATATTTCTTTCTTGCTAACTGATCTATCTTTCTTTCTTTCTAACTAATCTTTCTTTCTTTCTAACTAATCTATCTTTCTTCTTTCTAACTAATCTATCTTTCTTTCTAACTAATCTACCTTACTTTCTTTCTAACTAATCTATCTTTCTTTCTAACTAATCTATCTATCTTTCTTTCTTTCTAACTACTCTATCTTTCTTTCATTCTAACTTTTCTTTCTTTCTAACTAATCTATCTATCTTTCTAACTAATCTCTTTCTTTCTAACCAATCTTTCATTATTTCTTTCTTACTTTCTTTTATTCTTTCTTTCTAACTAATCTATCTTTTTTCTTTCTAACTAATCTTTCTTTCTTTCTAACTAATCTATCTATCTTTCTTTCTTTCTAACTAATCTATCTATCTTTCTTTCATTCTAACTAATCTTTTCTTTCTTTCTAACTAATCTCTATCTTTCAAACTAATCTATCTTTCTTTCTAACCAATTTTTCTTTCTTTCTTTCTTTCTTTCTTTTTTTCTTTCTAACTAATCTATCTATCTTTCTTTCTAACTAATCTTTCTTTCTTTCTAACTAATCTTTCTTTCTTTCTAACTAATCTATCTTTCTTTCTTTCTAAATAATCTATCTTTCTTTCTAACTAATCTATCTATCTATCTTTCTTTCTAACTAATCTATCTATCTTTCTTTCTAACTACTTTATCTTTATTTCTAACTAATCTATCGTTCTTTATTCCTTTCTTTCTTACTAATCTATCTTTCTTTCTTTCTAACCAATCTATCATTCTTTCTTTCTTTCTAACTAATCTTTCTTTCTTTCTAACTAATCTATCTATCTTTCTTTCTAACTAATCTATCTTTCTTTCTTTCTAACTAATCTATCTTTTTTTTCTAACTAATCTATCTATCTTTCTTTCTAACTAATATATCTTTCTTTCTTTCTAACTAATCTATCTTTCTTTCTTTCTAACTAATCTATCTATCTATCTATCTATCTATCTATCTATCTATCTATCTATCTTTCTTTCTAACTAATCTATCTCTTTCTTTCTAACTAACTAGTCTTTCTAACTAATCTATCTTTCTTTCTTTCTTTCTTTCTTTCTAACTAATCTATGTTTCTTTCTTTCTAACTAATCCATCTTTCTTTATATCTTTCTTACTAACTAATCTATCTTTCTTTCTAACCAATCTTTCTTTCTTTCTTTCTTTTTTCATTCTTTCTAACTAATCTATCTTTCTTTCTTTCTTTCTAACTAATCTATCTTTCTTTCTAACTAATCTATCTATCTTTCTTTCTAACTAATCTATCTTTCTTTCTTTCTAACTAATCTATCTATCTATCTATCTATCTTTCTAACTAATCTATCTTTCTTTCTAACTAATCTATCTATCTTTCTTTTTAACTAATCTATCTTTCTTTCTTTCTAACTAATCTATCTATCTATCTTTCTAACTAATCTATCTTTCTTTCTAACTAATCTATCTTTCTTTCTTTCTAACTAACTAATCTTTCTTTCTTTCTAACTAATCTATCTTTCTTTCTTTCTTTCTAACTAATCTATGTTTCTTTCTTTCTAACTAATCTATCTTTCTTTCTATCTTTCTAACTAATCTATCTTTCTTTGTAACCAATCTTTCTTTCTTTCTTTCTTACTTTCTTTCTTTCTAACTAATCTATCTTTTTTCTTTCTAACTAATCTATCTATCTTTCTTTCTAACTAATCTTTCTTTCTTTCTAACCAATCTATCTTTCTTTCTTTCTAACTAATCTATCTATCTTTCTTTCTAACTAATCTTTCTTTCTTTCTAACCAATCTATCTTTCTTTCTTTCTAACTAATCTATCTATCTTTCTTTCTAACTAATCTTTCTTTCTTTCTAACCAATCTATCTTTCTTTCTTTCTAACTAATCTATCTATCTTTCTTTCTAACTAATCTATCTCTTTCTTTCTAACTAACTAGTCTTTCTAACTAATCTATCTTTCTTTCTTTCTTTCTTTCTTTCTAACTAATCTATGTTTCTTTCTTTCTAACTAATCCATCTTTCTTTATATCTTTCTTACTAACTAATCTATCTTTCTTTCTAACCAATCTTTCTTTCTTTCTTTCTTTTTTCATTCTTTCTAACTAATCTATCTTTCTTTCTTTCTTTCTAACTAATCTATCTTTCTTTCTAACTAATCTATCTATCTTTCTTTCTAACTAATCTATCTTTCTTTCTTTCTAACTAATCTATCTATCTATCTATCTATCTTTCTAACTAATCTATCTTTCTTTCTAACTAATCTATCTATCTTTCTTTTTAACTAATCTATCTTTCTTTCTTTCTAACTAATCTATCTATCTATCTTTCTAACTAATCTATCTTTCTTTCTAACTAATCTATCTTTCTTTCTTTCTAACTAACTAATCTTTCTTTCTTTCTAACTAATCTATCTTTCTTTCTTTCTTTCTAACTAATCTATGTTTCTTTCTTTCTAACTAATCTATCTTTCTTTCTATCTTTCTAACTAATCTATCTTTCTTTGTAACCAATCTTTCTTTCTTTCTTTCTTACTTTCTTTCTTTCTAACTAATCTATCTTTTTTCTTTCTAACTAATCTATCTATCTTTCTTTCTAACTAATCTTTCTTTCTTTCTAACCAATCTATCTTTCTTTCTTTCTAACTAATCTATCTATCTTTCTTTCTAACTAATCTTTCTTTCTTTCTAACCAATCTATCTTTCTTTCTTTCTAACTAATCTATCTATCTTTCTTTCTAACTAATCTTTCTTTCTTTCTAACCAATCTATCTTTCTTTCTTTCTAACTAATCTATCTTTCTTTCTTTCTAACTAATCTATCTTTCTTTCTTTCTAACTTATCTATCTATCTTTCTAACTAATCTATCTTTCTTTCTTTCTAACTAATCTATCTTACTTTCTAACTAATTTATCTATCTTTCTTTCTAACTAATCTATCTTTCTTTCTTTCTAACTAATCTATCTTTTTTTTCTAACTAATCTATCTATCTTTCTTTCTAACTAATATATCTTTCTTTCTTTCTAACTAATCTATCTTTCTTTCTTTCTAACTAATCTATCTATCTATCTATCTTTCTTTCTAACTAATCTATCTCTTTCTTTCTAACTAACTAGTCTTTCTAACTAATCTATCTTTCTTTCTTTCTTTCTTTCTAACTAATCTATGTTTCTTTCTTTCTAACTAATCCATCTTTCTTTATATCTTTCTTACTAACTAATCTATCTTTCTTTCTAACCAATCTTTCTTTCTTTCTTTCTTTTTTCATTCTTTCTAACTAATCTATCTTTCTTTCTTTCTAACTAATCTATCTTTCTTTCTAACTAATCTATCTATCTTTCTTTCTAACTAATCTATCTTTCTTTCTTTCTAACTAATCTATCTATCTATCTATCTTTCTAACTAATCTATCTTTCTAACTAATCTATCTTTCTTTCTAACTAATCTATCTATCTTTCTTTTTAACTAATCTATCTTTCTTTCTTTCTAACTAATCTATCTATCTATCTATCTTTCTAACTAATCTATCTTTCTTTCTAACTAATCTATCTTTCTTTCTTTCTAACTAACTAATCTTTCTTTCTTTCTAACTAATCTATCTTTCTTTCTTTCTAACTAATCTATGTTTCTTTCTTTCTAACTAATCTATCTTTCTTTCTATCTTTCTAACTAATCTATCTTTCTTTGTAACCAATCTTTCTTTCTTTCTTTCTTTCTTACTTTCTTTCTTTCTAACTAATCTATCTTTTTTCTTTCTAACTAATCTATCTATCTTTCTTTCTAACTAATCTTTCTTTCTTTCTAACCAATCTATCTTTCTTTCTTTCTAACTAATCTTTCTTTCTTTCTTTCTAACTTATCTATCTATCTTTCTAACTAATCTATCTTTCTTTCTTTCTAACTAATCTATCTTTCTTTCTAACTAATCTATCTTACTTTCTAACTAATTTATATTTCTTTCTTTCTAACTAATCTATCTTTCTTTTTTTCTAACTAATCTATCTTTCTAGCTAATCTATCTTTCTTTCTATCAAATCCATCTTTCTTTGTTTTTTAAATAATCTATCTTTCTTTATTTCTAACTAAGTTATCTTTCTTTCTAACTAATCTATCTTTCTTTCTAACTA
>JAULUF010000032.1:400000-412500 GCA_031834385.1 Semotilus atromaculatus | reverse complement strand
ATATTTCCTTCTAACTAATCTATCTTTCTTTCTTTCTAACTAATCTATCTATGTTTCTTTCTAACTAATCTCTTTCTTTCTAACTAATCTATCTATCTTTCTTTCTAACTAATCTATCTTTCTTTATTTCTTTCAAACTAATCTATCTTTTTTCTTTCTAACTAATCTATCTTTCTTTCTTTCTAACTAATCTATCTTTCTTTCTTTCTAACTAATCTATCTTTATTTCTTTATTTCTTTCTAACTAATCTATCTTTTTTTCTTTCTAACTAATCTATCTTTCTTTATTTCTTTCAAACTAATCTATCTTTATTTCTTTATTTCTTTCTAACTAATCTATCTATGTTTCTTTCTAACTAATCTATCTTTCTTTCTAACTAATCTATCTATGTTTCTTTCTAAATAATCTATCTATCTTTCTTTCTAACTAATCTCTTTCTTTCTAACTAATCTATCTATCTTTCTTTCTAACTAATCTCTTTCTTTCTAACTAATCTCTTTCTTTCTTTCTAACTAATCTCTTTCTTTCTAACTAATCTATCTTTCTTTCTTTCTAACTACTCTATCTTTCTTTCATTCTAACTAATCTATCTTTCTTTCTAACTAATCTATCTATCTTTCTTTCTAACTAATCTATCTTTCTTTCTTTCTTTCTTGCTAATCTTTTTTCTTTCTTTCTTTCTTACTAATCTATCTTTCTTTCTTTCTTACTAATCTTTTTCTTTCTTTCTTTCTTACTAATCTATCTTTCTTTCTTTCTTACTAATCTATCTTTCTTTCATTCTTACTAATCTTTTTTTCTTTCTTTCTTTCTTACTAATCTATCTTTCTTTCTTTCTTACTAATCTATCTTTCTTTCATTCTTACTAATCTTTTTTTCTTTCTTTCTGTCTTACTAATCTATCTTTCTTTCTTTCTTACTAATCTTTTTTTCTATCTTTCTTTCTTACTAATCTATCTTTCTTTCTTACTAATCTTTTTTTCTTTCTTTCTTTCTAACTAATCTATCTTTCTTTCTTTCTTACTAATCTTGTTTTCTTTCTTTCTTTCTTACTAATCTTTTTTTCTTTCTTTCTTACTAATCTTTTTTCTTTCTTTCTTTCTAACTAATCTATCTTTCTTTCTTACTAATCTATCTTTCTTTCTTTCTTACTAATCTTTTTTTTCTTTCTTTCTAACTAATCTATCTTTCTTTCTTTCTTGCTAATCTTTTTTTCTTTCTTTCTTTCTTACTAATCTATCTTTCTTTCTTTCTAATCTTTTTTCTTTCTTTCTTACTAATCTATCTTTCTTTCTTACTAATCTTTTTTTCTTTCTTTCTTACTAATCTTTTTTCTTTCTTTCTAACTAATCTATCTTTCTTTCTTACTAATCTTTTTTTCTTTCTTTCTTTCTTTCTTACTAATCTTTTTTTCTTTCTTTCTTTCTTTCTAACTAATCTTTTTTTTCTTTCTTTCTAACTAATCTATCTTTCTTTCTTTCTTTCTTGCTAATCTTTTTTCTTTCTTTCTTTCTTACTAATCTATCCTTCTTTCTTTCTTACTAATCTTTTTTTCTTTCTTTCTTACTAATCTATCTTTCTTTCTTTCTTACTAATCTTTTTTTCTTTCTTTCTTACTAATCTTTTTTCTTTCTTTCTAACTAATCTATCTTTCTTTCTTACTAATCTTTTTTTCTTTCTTTCTTTCTTTCTTACTAATCTTTTTTTTCTTTCTTTCTAACTAATCTATCTTTCTTTCTTTCTTTCTTGCTAATCTTTTTTCTTTCTTTCTTACTAATCTTTTTTCTTTCTTTCTTTTTAACTAATCTATCTTTCTTTCTTACTAATCTTTTTTTCTTTCTTTCTTTCTTACTAATCTTTTTTTTCTTTCTTTCTAACTAATCTATCTTTCTTTCTTTCTTGCTAATCTTTTTTTCTTTCTTTCTTTCTTACTAATCTATCTTTCTTTCTTACTAATCTTTTTTTCTTTCTTTCTTACTAATCTTTTTTTCTTTCTTTCTTTCTTTCTTACTAATCTTTTTTTTCTTTCTTTCTAACTAATCTATCTTTCTTTCTTTCTTTCTTGCTAATCTTTTTTTCTTTCTTTCTTTCTAACTAATCTATCTTTCTTTCTTTCTTACTAATCTTTTTTTCTTTCTTTCTTACTAATCTTTTTTCTTTCTTTCTAACTAATCTATCTTTCTTTCTTACTAATCTTTTTTTCTTTCTTTCTTTCTTACTAATCTTTTTTTTCTTTCTTTCTAACTAATCTATCTTTCTTTCTTACTAATCTTTTTTTCTTTCTTTCTTTCTTTCTTACTAATCTTTTTTTTCTTTCTTTCTAACTAATCTATCTTTCTTTCTTTCTTTCTTGCTAATCTTTTTTTCTTTCTTTCTTTCTTACTAATCTATCTTTCTTTCTTTCTTACTAATCTTTTTTTCTTTCTTTCTTACTAATCTTTTTTCTTTCTTTCTTTCTAACTAATCTATCTTTCTTTCTTACTAATCTTTCTTTCTTTCTTACTAATCTTTTTTCTTTCTTTCTAACTAATCTATCTTTCTTTCTTTCTTACTAATCTTTTTCTTTCTTTCTTTCTTACTAATCTATCTTTCTTTCTTACTAATCTATCTTTCTTTCTTTCTAACTAATCTATCTTTCTTTCTTTCTTACTAATCTATCTTTCTTTCTTACTAATCTTTTTTCTCTCTGTCTAACTAATCTATCTATCTTTCTTACTAATCAATCTTTCTCTTACTAATCTATCTTTTTTTCTTTCTTACTAATCTATCTTTCTTTCCTTCTTTCTTTCTAACTAATCTATCTTTCTTTCTTACTAATCTTTTTTTATTTTTTTATTTCTAACTAATCTATCTTTCTTTCTCTTTCTTACTAATCTATCTTTCTTTCTTTCTTACTATTTTTTTCTTTCTTTCTTTCTTACTAATCTATCTTTCTTTCTTTCTTACTAATCTATCTTTCTTTCTTTCTAACTAATCTATCTTTCTTTCTTACTAATCTTTTTTTATTTTTTTATTTCTAACTAATCTATCTTTCTTTCTTTCTTTCTTTCTAACTAATCTATCTTTCTTTCTTTCTTACTAATCTTTTTTTTATCTTTCTTTCTAACTAATCTATCTTTCTTTCTTTCTTACTGAACTATAAACTAATTAAACTTTAAACTAATTTAAACTTTAAACTTCTTCAAACTTATTGGTCCAAACTTTCACAAGCCAACTTAAAGTTTGTCTCGACGAACTTTTTCTAGTTATTCTTCTTCTTCTTATTTTTCTTACCCAAAAAATTCTGACTCTAACTCGTCCTAGAGCTTTAACTCTACAAACTCCAAACTCGGGTCAGACCTTCAGACTGTTCTGACTCGGTGTGCTATATCTTTTCAAACTGATTTGACTTTCAGATTTCTTAAAAATTAATATTAAAAATCATAAAAATCCCATTGACTTTCATTGCAACAGTTCAAATTGAGCCAAGACTACGGTGGCCCAGTAGTGAACAACACAAAAACTCAAATCTAAACTCCCTGAAGCCCTAGATTCAATTAAACTACCATTCTATATGTACTAATGAACTTTATCTATCTATCTATCTATCTATCTATCTATCTATCTATCTATCTATCTATATATCTATCTTTCTAACTTATCTTTCTTTCTTTCTAACTAATCTTTCTTTCTTTCTACCTAATCTTTCTTTATTTCTTTCTTTCTTACTAATCTATCTTTCTTTCAAACTAATCTTTCTTTCTTTCAAACTAATCTTTCTTTCTTTCTAACTAATATTTCTTTCTTGCTAACTGATCTATCTTTCTTTCTTTCTAACTAATCTTTCTTTCTTTCTAACTAATCTATCTTTCTTCTTTCTAACTAATCTATCTTTCTTCTTTCTAACTAATCTATCTTTCTTTCTAACTAATCTACCTTACTTTCTTTCTAACTAATCTATCTTTCTTTCTAACTAATCTATCTATCTTTCTTTCTTTCTAACTACTCTATCTTTCTTTCATTCTAACTTTTCTTTCTTTCTAACTAATCTATCTATCTTTCTAACTAATCTCTTTCTTTCTAACCAATCTTTCATTCTTTCTTTCTTACTTTCTTTTATTCTTTCTTTCTAACTAATCTATCTTTTTTCTTTCTAACTAATCTTTCTTTCTTTCTAACTAATCTATCTTTCTTTCTACCTAATCTTTCTTTATTTCTTTCTTTCTTACTAATCTATCTTTCTTTCAAACTAATCTTTCTTTCTTTCAAACTAATCTTTCTTTCTTTCTAACTAATATTTCTTTCTTGCTAACTGATCTATCTTTCTTTCTTTCTAACTAATCTTTCTTTCTTTCTAACTAATCTATCTTTCTTCTTTCTAACTAATCTATCTTTCTTTCTAACTAATCTACCTTACTTTCTTTCTAACTAATCTATCTTTCTTTCTAACTAATCTATCTATCTTTCTTTCTTTCTAACTACTCTATCTTTCTTTCATTCTAACTTTTCTTTCTTTCTAACTAATCTATCTATCTTTCTAACTAATCTCTTTCTTTCTAACCAATCTTTCATTCTTTCTTTCTTACTTTCTTTTATTCTTTCTTTCTAACTAATCTATCTTTTTTCTTTCTAACTAATCTTTCTTTCTTTCTAACTAATCTATCTATCTTTCTTTCTTTCTAACTAATCTATCTATCTTTCTTTCATTCTAACTAATCTTTTCTTTCTTTCTAACTAATCTCTATCTTTCAAACTAATCTATCATTCTTTCTAACCAATTTTTCTTTCTTTCTTTCTTTCTTTCTTTCTTTTTTTCTTTCTAACTAATCTATCTATCTTTCTTTCTAACTAATCTTTCTTTCTTTCTAACTAATCTTTCTTTCTTTCTAACTAATCTATCTTTCTTTCTTTCTAAATAATCTATCTTTCTTTCTAACTAATCTATCTATCTATCTTTCTTTCTAACTAATCTATCTATCTTTCTTTCTAACTATTTTATCTTTATTTCTAACTAATCTATCATTCTTTATTCCTTTCTTTCTTTCTTACTAATCTATCTTTCTTTCTTTCTAACCAATCTATCATTCTTTCTTTCTTTCTAACTAATCTTTCTTTCTTTCTAACTAATCTATCTATCTTTCTTTCTAACTAATCTATCTTTCTTTCTTTCTAACTAATCTATCTTTTTTTCTAACTAATCTATCTATCTTTCTTTCTAACTAATATATCTTTCTTTCTTTCTAACTAATCTATCTTTCTTTCTAACTAATCTTTCTTTCTTTCTAACTACTCTATCTTTCTTTCATTCTAACTAATCTATCTTTCTTTCTAACTAATCTATCTTTCTTTCTAACTAATCTTTCTTTCTTTCTAACTACTCTATCTTTCTTTCATTCTAACTAATCTATCTTTCTTTCTAACTAATCTATCTTTCTTTCTAACTAATCTATATATCTTTCTTTCTAACTTATCTATCTTTCTTTCTAACTAATCTATCTTTCTTTCTTTCTAACTACTCTATCTTTCTTTCATTCTAACTACTCTATCTTTCTTTCATTCTAACTAATCTATCTTTCTTTCTAACTAATCTAACTTTCTTTCTAACTAACTAATCTATCTTTCTTTCTTTCTTTCTAACAAATCTATTTATCTTTCTTTCTAACTAATCTATCTATCTATCTATCTTTCTTTCTAATCTATCTTTCTTTCTTTCTAACTAATCGAACTTTCTTTCTAACTAATCTATCTTTCTTTCTTTCTAACTACTCTATCTTTCTTTCATTCTAACTAATCTATCTTTCTTTCTAACTAATCTATCTATCTTTCTTTCTAACTAATCTATCTTTCTTTCTTTCTTACTAATCTTTTTCTTTCTTTCTTTCTTACTAATCTATCTTTCTTTCTTTCTTACTAATCTATCTTTCTTTCATTCTTACTAATCTTTTTTTCTTTCTTTCTTTCTTACTAATCTATCTTTCTTTCTTTCTTACTAATCTATCTTTCTTTCATTCTTACTAATCTTTTTTTCTTTCTTTCTGTCTTACTAATCTATCTTTCTTTCTTTCTTACTAATCTTTTTTTCTATCTTTCTTTCTTACTAATCTATCTTTCTTTCTTACTAATCTTTTTTTCTTTCTTTCTTTCTAACTAATCTATCTTTCTTTCTTTCTTACTAATCTTGTTTTCTTTCTTTCTTTCTTACTAATCTTTTTTTCTTTCTTTCTTACTAATCTTTTTTCTTTCTTTCTTTCTAACTAATCTATCTTTCTTTCTTACTAATCTATCTTTCTTTCTTTCTTACTAATCTTTTTTTTCTTTCTTTCTAACTAATCTATCTTTCTTTCTTTCTTGCTAATCTTTTTTTCTTTCTTTCTTTCTTACTAATCTATCTTTCTTTCTTTCTAATCTTTTTTTCTTTCTTTCTTACTAATCTATCTTTCTTTCTTACTAATCTTTTTTTCTTTCTTTCTTACTAATCTTTTTTCTTTCTTTCTAACTAATCTATCTTTCTTTCTTACTAATCTTTTTTTCTTTCTTTCTTTCTTTCTTACTAATCTTTTTTTCTTTCTTTCTTTCTTTCTAACTAATCTTTTTTTTCTTTCTTTCTAACTAATCTATCTTTCTTTCTTTCTTTCTTGCTAATCTTTTTTCTTTCTTTCTTTCTTACTAATCTATCCTTCTTTCTTTCTTACTAATCTTTTTTTCTTTCTTTCTTACTAATCTATCTTTCTTTCTTTCTTACTAATCTTTTTTTCTTTCTTTCTTACTAATCTTTTTTCTTTCTTTCTAACTAATCTATCTTTCTTTCTTACTAATCTTTTTTTCTTTCTTTCTTTCTTTCTTACTAATCTTTTTTTTCTTTCTTTCTAACTAATCTATCTTTCTTTCTTTCTTTCTTGCTAATCTTTTTTCTTTCTTTCTTACTAATCTTTTTTCTTTCTTTCTTTTTAACTAATCTATCTTTCTTTCTTACTAATCTTTTTTTCTTTCTTTCTTTCTTACTAATCTTTTTTTTCTTTCTTTCTAACTAATCTATCTTTCTTTCTTTCTTGCTAATCTTTTTTTCTTTCTTTCTTTCTTACTAATCTATCTTTCTTTCTTACTAATCTTTTTTTCTTTCTTTCTTACTAATCTTTTTTTCTTTCTTTCTTTCTTTCTTACTAATCTTTTTTTTCTTTCTTTCTAACTAATCTATCTTTCTTTCTTTCTTTCTTGCTAATCTTTTTTTCTTTCTTTCTTTCTAACTAATCTATCTTTCTTTCTTTCTTACTAATCTTTTTTTCTTTCTTTCTTACTAATCTTTTTTCTTTCTTTCTAACTAATCTATCTTTCTTTCTTACTAATCTTTTTTTCTTTCTTTCTTTCTTACTAATCTTTTTTTTCTTTCTTTCTAACTAATCTATCTTTCTTTCTTACTAATCTTTTTTTCTTTCTTTCTTTCTTTCTTACTAATCTTTTTTTTCTTTCTTTCTAACTAATCTATCTTTCTTTCTTTCTTTCTTGCTAATCTTTTTTTCTTTCTTTCTTTCTTACTAATCTATCTTTCTTTCTTTCTTACTAATCTTTTTTTCTTTCTTTCTTACTAATCTTTTTTCTTTCTTTCTTTCTAACTAATCTATCTTTCTTTCTTACTAATCTTTCTTTCTTTCTTACTAATCTTTTTTCTTTCTTTCTAACTAATCTATCTTTCTTTCTTTCTTACTAATCTTTTTCTTTCTTTCTTTCTTACTAATCTATCTTTCTTTCTTACTAATCTATCTTTCTTTCTTTCTAACTAATCTATCTTTCTTTCTTTCTTACTAATCTATCTTTCTTTCTTACTAATCTTTTTTCTCTCTGTCTAACTAATCTATCTATCTTTCTTACTAATCAATCTTTCTCTTACTAATCTATCTTTTTTTCTTTCTTACTAATCTATCTTTCTTTCCTTCTTTCTTTCTAACTAATCTATCTTTCTTTCTTACTAATCTTTTTTTATTTTTTTATTTCTAACTAATCTATCTTTCTTTCTCTTTCTTACTAATCTATCTTTCTTTCTTTCTTACTATTTTTTTCTTTCTTTCTTTCTTACTAATCTATCTTTCTTTCTTTCTTACTAATCTATCTTTCTTTCTTTCTAACTAATCTATCTTTCTTTCTTACTAATCTTTTTTTATTTTTTTATTTCTAACTAATCTATCTTTCTTTCTTTCTTTCTTTCTAACTAATCTATCTTTCTTTCTTTCTTACTAATCTTTTTTTTATCTTTCTTTCTAACTAATCTATCTTTCTTTCTTTCTTACTGAACTATAAACTAATTAAACTTTAAACTAATTTAAACTTTAAACTTCTTCAAACTTATTGGTCCAAACTTTCACAAGCCAACTTAAAGTTTGTCTCGACGAACTTTTTCTAGTTAAGTTGGCTTGGAAAAGCCAACTTACTGAAATCCTATTTAAACTTATTATTATTCTTCTTCTTCTTCTTCTTCTTATTTTTCTTACCCAAAAAATTCTGACTCTAACTCGTCCTAGAGCTTTAACTCTACAAACTCCAAACTCGGGTCAGACCTTCAGACTGTTCTGACTCGGTGTGCTATATCTTTTCAAACTGATTTGACTTTCAGATTTCTTAAAAATTAATATTAAAAATCATAAAAATCCCATTGACTTTCATTGCAACAGTTCAAATTGAGCCAAGACTACGGTGGCCCAGCAGTGGACACCAAATAAACTCAAATCTAAACTCCCTGAAGCCCTAGATTCAATTAAACTACCATTCTATATGTACTAATGAACTTTATCTATCTATCTATCTATCTATCTATCTATCTATCTATCTATCTATCTATCTATCTATCTATCTATCTATCTATCTATCTTTCTAACTTATCTTTCTTTCTTTCTAACTAATCTTTCTTTCTTTCTACCTAATCTTTCTTTATTTCTTTCTTTCTTACTAATCTATCTTTCTTTCAAACTAATCTTTCTTTCTTTCAAACTAATCTTTCTTTCTTTCTAACTAATATTTCTTTCTTGCTAACTGATCTATCTTTCTTTCTTTCTAACTAATCTTTCTTTCTTTCTAACTATTCTATCTTTCTTCTTTCTAACTAATCTATCTTTCTTTCTAACTAATCTACCTTACTTTCTTTCTAACTAATCTATCTTTCTTTCTAACTAATCTATCTATCTTTCTTTCTTTCTAACTACTCTATCTTTCTTTCATTCTAACTTTTCTTTCTTTCTAACTAATCTATCTATCTTTCTAACTAATCTCTTTCTTTCTAACCAATCTTTCATTATTTCTTTCTTACTTTCTTTTATTCTTTCTTTCTAACTAATCTATCTTTTTTCTTTCTAACTAATCTTTCTTTCTTTCTAACTAATCTATCTATCTTTCTTTCTTTCTAACTAATCTATCTATCTTTCTTTCATTCTAACTAATCTTTTCTTTCTTTCTAACTAATCTCTATCTTTCAAACTAATCTATCTTTCTTTCTAACCAATTTTTCTTTCTTTCTTTCTTTCTTTTTTTCTTTCTAACTAATCTATCTATCTTTCTTTCTAACTAATCTTTCTTTCTTTCTAACTAATCTTTCTTTCTTTCTAACTAATCTATCTTTCTTTCTTTCTAAATAATCTATCTTTCTTTCTAACTAATCTATCTATCTATCTTTCTTTCTAACTAATCTATCTATCTTTCTTTCTAACTACTTTATCTTTATTTCTAACTAATCTATCGTTCTTTATTCCTTTCTTTCTTTCTTACTAATCTATCTTTCTTTCTTTCTAACCAATCTATCATTCTTTCTTTCTTTCTAACTAATCTTTCTTTCTTTCTAACTAATCTATCTATCTTTCTTTCTAACTAATCTATCTTTCTTTCTTTCTAACTAATCTATCTTTTTTTTCTAACTAATCTATCTATCTTTCTTTCTAACTAATATATCTTTCTTTCTTTCTAACTAATCTATCTTTCTTTCTTTCTAACTAATCTATCTATCTATCTATCTATCTATCTATCTATCTATCTATCTATCTATCTATCTATCTATCTTTCTTTCTAACTAATCTATCTCTTTCTTTCTAACTAACTAGTCTTTCTAACTAATCTATCTTTCTTTCTTTCTTTCTTTCTAACTAATCTATGTTTCTTTCTTTCTAACTAATCCATCTTTCTTTATATCTTTCTTACTAACTAATCTATCTTTCTTTCTAACCAATCTTTCTTTCTTTCTTTCTTTCTTTTTTCATTCTTTCTAACTAATCTATCTTTCTTTCTTTCTTTCTAACTAATCTATCTTTCTTTCTAACTAATCTATCTATCTTTCTTTCTAACTAATCTATCTTTCTTTCTTTCTAACTAATCTATCTATCTATCTATCTTTCTAAATAATCTATCTTTCTAACTAATCTATCTTTCTTTCTAACTAATCTATCTATCTTTCTTTTTAACTATTCTATCTTTCTTTCTTTCTAACTAATCTATCTATCTATCTATCTTTCTAACTAATCTATCTTTCTTTCTAACTAATCTATCTTTCTTTCTTTCTAACTAACTAATCTTTCTTTCTTTCTAACTAATCTATCTTTCTTTCTTTCTTTCTTTCTTTCTAACTAATCTATGTTTCTTTCTTTCTAACTAATCTATCTTTCTTTCTATCTTTCTAACTAATCTATCTTTCTTTGTAACCAATCTTTCTTTCTTTCTTTCTTACTTTCTTTCTTTCTAACTAATCTATCTTTTTTCTTTCTAACTAATCTATCTATCTTTCTTTCTAACTAATCTTTCTTTCTTTCTAACCAATCTATCTTTCTTTCTTTCTAACTAATCTTTCTTTCTTTCTTTCTAACTTATCTATCTATCTTTCTAACTAATCTATCTTTCTTTCTTTCTAACTAATCTATCTTTCTTTCTAACTAATCTATCTTACTTTCTAACTAATTTATATTTCTTTCTTTCTAACTAATCTATCTTTCTTTTTTTCTAACTAATCTATCTTTCTAGCTAATCTATCTTTCTTTCTATCAAATCCATCTTTCTTTGTTTTTTAAATAATCTATCTTTCTTTATTTCTAACTAAGTTATCTTTCTTTCTAACTAATCTATCTTTCTTTCTAACTAATCTATCTTTCTAACTAATCTATCTTTCTTTCTAACAAATCTCTTTCTTTGTTTTTTAACTAATCTATCTTTCTTTCTAACTAATTTATCTTTCTTTCTAACTAATCTATCTTTCTTTCTAACTAATCTATCTTTCTTTCTTTCTAATCTATATTTCTTTCTTTCTAACTAATCTATCTTACTTTCTTTCTTTCTTTTTAATTAACTTTCTTTCTTTCTTTCTAACTAATCTATCTTTCTTTCTTTCTAACTGATCTATCTTTCTTTTTCTTTCTAACTAATCTATCTTTCTTTCTTTCTAACTAATCTTTCTTTCTTTCTTACTAATCTATCTTTCTTTCTTTCTTTCTAACTAATCTATCTTTCTTTCTTACTAATATTTTTTTCTTTCTTTCTTTCTAACTAATCTATCTTTCTAACTAATCTTTCTTTCTTTCTTTCTTTTTAATTTACTTTCTTTCTTTCTTTCTTTCTAACCAATCTATCTTTCTTTCTTTCTAACTAATCTATCTTTCTTTTTCTTTGTAACTAATCTATCTTTCTTTCTTTCTAACTAATCTTTCTTTCTTTCTTACTAATCTTTTTTTCTTTCTTTCTTTCTAACTAATCTATCTATCTTTCTTTCTTTCTTTCTTTTTAATTAACTTTATTTATTTCTTTCTTTCTAACTAATCTATCTTTCTTTCTAACTAATCTATCTTTCTTTTTCTTTCTAACTAATCTATCTTTCTTTCTTTCTTTCTAACTAATCTATCTTTCTCACTAATCTATCTTTCTTTCTTTCTTTCTTACTAATATATCTTTCTTTCCTTTTTTCTTTCTAACTAATCTATCTTTCTTTCTTTCTTACTAATCTTTTTTTCTTTCTTTTTTTCTAACTAATCTATCTATCTTTCATTCTTTCTTTCTAACTAATCTTTTTTTTCTTTCTTTCTAACTAATCTATCTTTCTTTCTTTCTAACTTATCTATATTTCTTTCTTTCTTTCTTTCTTTCTTTCTAACTAACTAATCTATCTTTCTTTCTTACTAATCTTTTTTTCTTTCTTTCTTTCTTTCTAACTAATCTATCCTTCTAACTAATCTTTCTTTCTTTCTTTTTAATTAACTTTTTTTCTTTCTTTCTTTCTAACTAATCTATCTATCTTTCTTTCTACCTAATCTATATTTCTTTTTTTCTTTTTAATTATCTTTCTTTCTTTCTTTCTAACTAATCTATCTTTCTTTCTTTCTAACTAATCTATCTTTCTTTCTTTCTAACTAATCTATCTTTCTTTTTCTTTCTAACTAATCTCTTTCTTTCTAACTAATCTATCTTTCTTTCTCACTAATCTTTTTTCTTTCTTTCTTTCTAACTAATCTATCTATCTCACTAATCTATCTTTCTTCCTTTCTTTCTTACTAATCTATCTTTC
>JAULUF010000032.1:357500-397500 GCA_031834385.1 Semotilus atromaculatus | reverse complement strand
ACTATAAACTAATTAAACTTTAAACTTCTTTAAACTTCTTCAAACTTATTGGTCCAAACTTTCACAAGCCAACTTAAAGTTTGTCTCGACGAACTTTTTCTAGTTCTTCTTCTTCTTCTTATTTTTCTTACCCAAAAAATTCTGACTCTAACTCGTCCTAGAGCTTTAACTCTACAAACTCCAAACTCGGGTCAGACCTTCAGACTGTTCTGACTCGGTGTGCTATATCTTTTCAAACTGATTTGACTTTCAGATTTCTTAAAAATTAATATTAAAAATCATAAAAATCCCATTGACTTTCATTGCAACAGTTCAAATTGAGCCAAGACTACGGTGGCCCAGTAGTGAACAACACAAAAACTCAAATCTAAACTCCCTGAAGCCCTAGATTCAATTAAACTACCATTCTATATGTACTAATGAACTTTATCTATCTATCTATCTATCTATCTATCTATCTATCTATCTATCTATCTATCTATCTATCTATCTATCTATCTATCTTTCTAACTTATCTTTCTTTCTTTCTAACTAATCTTTCTTTCTTTCTACCTAATCTTTCTTTATTTCTTTCTTTCTTACTAATCTATCTTTCTTTCAAACTAATCTTTCTTTCTTTCAAACTAATCTTTCTTTCTTTCTAACTAATATTTCTTTCTTGCTAACTGATCTATCTTTCTTTCTTTCTAACTAATCTTTCTTTCTTTCTAACTAATCTATCTTTCTTCTTTCTAACTAATCTATCTTTCTTTCTAACTAATCTACCTTACTTTCTTTCTAACTAATCTATCTTTCTTTCTAACTAATCTATCTATCTTTCTTTCTTTCTAACTACTCTATCTTTCTTTCATTCTAACTTTTCTTTCTTTCTAACTAATCTATCTATCTTTCTAACTAATCTCTTTCTTTCTAACCAATCTTTCATTCTTTCTTTCTTACTTTCTTTTATTCTTTCTTTCTAACTAATCTATCTTTTTTCTTTCTAACTAATCTTTCTTTCTTTCTAACTAATCTATCTATCTTTCTTTCTTTCTAACTAATCTATCTATCTTTCTTTCATTCTAACTAATCTTTTCTTTCTTTCTAACTAATCTCTATCTTTCAAACTAATCTATCTTTCTTTCTAACCAATTTTTCTTTCTTTCTTTCTTTCTTTCTTTTTTTCTTTCTAACTAATCTATCTATCTATCTTTCTTTCTAACTAATCTATCGTTCTTTATTCCTTTCTTTCTTTCTTACTAATCTATCTTTCTTTCTTTCTAACCAATCTATCATTCTTTCTTTCTTTCTAACTAATCTTTCTTTCTTTCTAACTAATCTATCTATCTTTCTTTCTAACTAATCTATCTTTCTTTCTTTCTAACTAATCTATCTTTTTTTTCTAACTAATCTATCTATCTTTCTTTCTAACTAATATATCTTTCTTTCTTTCTAACTAATCTATCTTTCTTTCTTTCTAACTAATCTATCTATCTATCTATCTTTCTTTCTAACTAATCTATCTCTTTCTTTCTAACTAACTAGTCTTTCTAACTAATCTATCTTTCTTTCTTTCTTTCTTTCTAACTAATCTATGTTTCTTTCTTTCTAACTAATCCATCTTTCTTTATATCTTTCTTACTAACTAATCTATCTTTCTTTCTAACCAATCTTTCTTTCTTTCTTTCTTTTTTCATTCTTTCTAACTAATCTATCTTTCTTTCTTTCTAACTAATCTATCTTTCTTTCTAACTAATCTATCTATCTTTCTTTCTAACTAATCTATCTTTCTTTCTTTCTAACTAATCTATCTATCTATCTATCTATCTTTCTAACTAATCTATCTTTCTTTCTAACTAATCTATCTTTCTTTCTAACTAATCTATCTATCTTTCTTTCTAACTAATCTATCTTTCTTTCTTTCTAACTAATCTATCTATCTATCTATCTTTCTAACTAATCTATCTTTCTTTCTAACTAATCTATCTTTCTTTCTAACTAATCTTTCTTTCTTTCTAACTAATCTATCTTTCTTTCTTTCTTTCTAACTAATCTATGTTTCTTTCTTTCTAACTAATCTATCTTTCTTTCTATCTTTCTAACTAATCTATCTTTCTTTCTAACCAATCTTTCTTTCTTTCTTTCTTTCTTTCTTTCTAACTAATCTATCTTTTTTCTTTCTAACTAATCTATCTATCTTTCTTTCTAACTAATCTTTCTTTCTTTCTAACCAATCTATCTTTCTTTCTAACTAATCTTTCTTTCTTTCTTTCTAACTTATCTATCTATCTTTCTAACTAATCTATCTTTCTTTCTTTCTAACTAATCTATCTTTCTTTCTAACTAATCTATCTTACTTTCTAACTAATTTATCTTTCTTTCTTTCTAACTAATCTATCTTTCTTTTTTTCTAACTAATCTATCTTTCTTTCTATCAAATCCATCTTTCTTTGTTTTTTAAATAATCTATCTTTCTTTATTTCTAACTAAGTTATCTTTCTTTCTAACTAATCTATCTTTCTTTCTAACTAATCTATCTTTCTAACTAATCTATCTTTCTTTCTAACAAATCTCTTTCTTTGTTTTTTAACTAATCTATCTTTCTTTCTAACTAATTTATCTTTCTTTCTAACTAATCTATCTTTCTTTCTAACTAATCTATCTTTCTTTCTTTCTAATCTATCTTTCTTTCTTTCTAACTAATCTATCTTACTTTCTTTCTTTCTTTTTAATTAACTTTCTTTCTTTCTTTCTAACTAATCTATCTTTCTTTCTTTCTAACTGATCTATCTTTCTTTTTCTTTCTAACTAATCTATCTTTCTTTCTTTCTAACTAATCTTTCTTTCTTTCTTACTAATCTATCTTTCTTTCTTTCTTTCTAACTAATCTATCTTTCTTTCTTACTAATATTTTTTTCTTTCTTTCTTTCTAACTAATCTATCTTTCTAACTAATCTTTCTTTCTTTCTTTCTTTTAAATTAACTTTCTTTCTTTCTTTCTTTCTAACCAATCTATCTTTCTTTCTTTCTAACTAATCTATCTTTCTTTTTCTTTGTAACTAATCTATCTTTCTTTCTTTCTAACTAATCTTTCTTTCTTTCTTACTAATCTTTTTTTCTTTCTTTCTTTCTAACTAATCTATCTATCTTTCTTTCTTTTTAATTAACTTTATTTATTTCTTTCTAACTAATCTATCTTTCTTTCTAACTAATCTATCTTTCTTTTTCTTTCTAACTAATCTATCTTTCTTTCTTTCTAACTAATCTATCTTTCTCACTAATCTCTTTCTTTCTTTCTTTCTTACTAATATATCTTTCTTTCCTTTTTTCTTTCTAACTAATCTATCTTTCTTTCTTTTTTACTAATCTTTTTTTCTTTTTTTCTAACTAATCTATCTATCTTTCATTCTTTCTTTCTAACTAATCTTTTTTTCTTTCTTTCTAACTAATCTATCTTTCTTTCTTTCTAACTTATCTATATTTCTTTCTTTCTTTCTTTCTTTCTAACTAACTAATCTATCTTTCTTTCTTACTAATCTTTTTTTCTTTCTTTCTTTCTTTCTAACTAATCTATCTATCTTTCTTTCTACCTAATCTATATTTCTTTTTTTCTTTTTAATTAACTTTCTTTCTTTCTTTCTTTCTTTCTTTCTAACTAATCTATCTTTCTTTCTTTCTAACTAATCTATCTTTCTTTTTCTTTCTAACTAATCTCTTTCTTTCTAACTAATCTATCTTTCTTTCTCACTAATCTTTTTTCTTTCTTTCTTTCTAACTAATCTATCTATCTCACTAATCTATCTTTCTTCCTTTCTTTCTTACTAATCTATCTTTCTTTCCTTTTTTCTTTCTAACTAATCTATCTTTCTTTCTTACTAATCTTTTTTTTTTCTTTCTAACTAATCCATCTTTCTTTCTCTCTAACTAATCTATCTTTCTTTCTCACTAATCTTTTTTCTTTCTTTCTTTCTAACTAATCTATCTATCTCACTAATCTATCTTTCTTCCTTTCTTTCTTACTAATCTATCTTTCTTTCCTTTTTTCTTTCTAACTAATCTATCTTTCTTTCTTTCTAACTAATCTTTTTTCTTTCTTTCTAACTAATCCATCTTTCTTTCTTTCTAACTAATCTTTTTTTCTTTCTTTCTTTCTAACTAATCTATCTATCTTTCTTTCTTTTTAATTAACTTTATTTATTTCTTTCTAACTAATCTATCTTTCTTTCTAACTAATCTATCTTTCTTTTTCTTTCTAACTAATCTATCTTTCTTTCTTTCTTTCTAACTAATCTATCTTTCTCACTAATCTCTTTCTTTCTTTCTTTCTTACTAATATATCTTTCTTTCCTTTTTTCTTTCTAACTAATCTATCTTTCTTTCTTTTTTACTAATCTTTTTTTCTTTTTTTCTAACTAATCTATCTATCTTTCATTCTTTCTTTCTAACTAATCTTTTTTTCTTTCTTTCTAACTAATCTATCTTTCTTTCTTTCTAACTGATCTATCTTTCTTTTTCTTTCTAACTAATCTATCTTTCTTTCTTTCTAACTAATCTTTCTTTCTTTCTTACTAATCTATCTTTCTTTCTTTCTTTCTAACTAATCTATCTTTCTTTCTTACTAATATTTTTTTCTTTCTTTCTTTCTAACTAATCTATCTTTCTAACTAATCTTTCTTTCTTTCTTTCTTTTAAATTAACTTTCTTTCTTTCTTTCTTTCTAACCAATCTATCTTTCTTTCTTTCTAACTAATCTATCTTTCTTTTTCTTTGTAACTAATCTATCTTTCTTTCTTTCTAACTAATCTTTCTTTCTTTCTTACTAATCTTTTTTTCTTTCTTTCTTTCTAACTAATCTATCTATCTTTCTTTCTTTTTAATTAACTTTATTTATTTCTTTCTAACTAATCTATCTTTCTTTCTAACTAATCTATCTTTCTTTTTCTTTCTAACTAATCTATCTTTCTTTCTTTCTTTCTAACTAATCTATCTTTCTCACTAATCTCTTTCTTTCTTTCTTTCTTACTAATATATCTTTCTTTCCTTTTTTCTTTCTAACTAATCTATCTTTCTTTCTTTTTTACTAATCTTTTTTTCTTTTTTTCTAACTAATCTATCTATCTTTCATTCTTTCTTTCTAACTAATCTTTTTTTCTTTCTTTCTAACTAATCTATCTTTCTTTCTTTCTAACTTATCTATATTTCTTTCTTTCTTTCTTTCTTTCTAACTAACTAATCTATCTTTCTTTCTTACTAATCTTTTTTTCTTTCTTTCTTTCTTTCTAACTAATCTATCTATCTTTCTTTCTACCTAATCTATATTTCTTTTTTTCTTTTTAATTAACTTTCTTTCTTTCTTTCTTTCTTTCTTTCTAACTAATCTATCTTTCTTTCTTTCTAACTAATCTATCTTTCTTTTTCTTTCTAACTAATCTCTTTCTTTCTAACTAATCTATCTTTCTTTCTCACTAATCTTTTTTCTTTCTTTCTTTCTAACTAATCTATCTATCTCACTAATCTATCTTTCTTCCTTTCTTTCTTACTAATCTATCTTTCTTTCCTTTTTTCTTTCTAACTAATCTATCTTTCTTTCTTACTAATCTTTTTTTTTTCTTTCTAACTAATCCATCTTTCTTTCTCTCTAACTAATCTATCTTTCTTTCTCACTAATCTTTTTTCTTTCTTTCTTTCTAACTAATCTATCTATCTCACTAATCTATCTTTCTTCCTTTCTTTCTTACTAATCTATCTTTCTTTCCTTTTTTCTTTCTAACTAATCTATCTTTCTTTCTTTCTAACTAATCTTTTTTCTTTCTTTCTAACTAATCCATCTTTCTTTCTTTCTAACTAATCTTTTTTTCTTTCTTTCTTTCTAACTAATCTATCTATCTTTCTTTCTTTTTAATTAACTTTATTTATTTCTTTCTAACTAATCTATCTTTCTTTCTAACTAATCTATCTTTCTTTTTCTTTCTAACTAATCTATCTTTCTTTCTTTCTTTCTAACTAATCTATCTTTCTCACTAATCTCTTTCTATCTTTCTTTCTTACTAATCTTTTTTTCTTTCTTTCTTTCTAACTAATCTATCTTTCTAACTAATCTTTCTTTCTTTCTTTTTAATTAACTTTCTTTCTTTCTTTCTAACTAATCTATCTATCTTTCTATCTTTCTTTCTACCTAATCTATCTTTCTTTCTTTCTTTTTAATTAACTTTCTTTCTTTCTTTCTTTCTTTCTTTCTAACTAATTTATCTTTCTTTCTTTCTAACTAATCTATCTTTCTTTTTCTTACTAACTAATCTTTCTTTCTTTCTTTCTAACTAATCTATCTTTCTTTCTCACTAATCTTTTTTTCTTTCTTTCTTTCTTACTAATCTATCTTTCTTTCCTTTTTTCTTTCTAACTAATCTATCTTTCTTTCTTACTAATCTTTTTTTCTTTCTTTTTTCTAACTAATCTATGTTTCTTTCTTTCTAACTAATCTTTTTTTCTTTCTTTCTAACTAATCTATCTTTCTTTCTTTCTTTCTTTCTTACTAATCTTTTTTTCTTTCTTTCTTTCTAACTAATCTATCTTTCTAACTAATCTTTCTTTCTTTCTTTTTAATTAACTTTCTTTCTTTCTTTCTTTCTTTCTTTCTAACTGATCTATCTTTCTTTCTTTCTAACTAATCTATCTTTCTTTTTCTTTCTAACTAATCTCTTTCTTTCTTTCTTTCTTTCTAACTAATCTATCTTTCTTTCTTTCTTTCTAACTAATCTTTTTTCTTTCTTTCTAACTAATCCATCTTTCTTTCTAACTAATCTATCTTTCTTTCTTTCTAACTTATCTATATTTCTTTCTTTCTCTTTCTTTCTTTCTTTCTTTCTTTCTAACTAATCTATCTTTCTTTCTTACTAATCTTTTTTTCTTTCTTTCTTTCTAACTAATCTATCTTTCTAACTAATCTTTCTTTCTTTCTCTTTAATTAATTTTCTTTCTTTCTTTCTAACTAATCTATCTATCTTTCTATCTTTCTTTCTACCTAATCTATCTTTCTTTCTTTCTTTTTAATTAACTTTCTTTCTTTCTTTCTTTCTTTCTTTCTAACTAATCTATCTTTCTTTCTTTCTAAATAAAAACTATCTTTCTTTTTCTTTCTAACTAATCTATCTATCTTTCTATCTTTCTTTCTACCTAATCTATCTTTCTTTCTTTCTTTTTAATTAACTTTCTTTCTTTCTTTCTTTCTTTCTAACTAATCTATCTTTCTTTCTCACTAATCTCTTTTTCTTTCTTTCTTTCTAACTAATCTATCTATCTTTCTATCTTTCTTACTAATCAATCTTTCTTTCTTTCTTACTAATTTATCTTTCTTTCTTTCTTTCTTACTAATCTATCTTTCTTTCCTTTTTTCTTTCTAACTAATCTTTCTTTCTTTCTTTCTAACTAATCTATCTTTCTTTCTTTCTTTCTTTCTTTCTCACTAATCTTTTTTTCTTTCTTTCTAACTAATCTATCTATCTTTCTATCTTTCTTACTAATCAATCTTTCTTTCTTTCTTACTAATTTATCTTTCTTTCTTTCTTTCTTACTAATCTTTTTTTCTTTCTTTCTTTCTAACTAATCTATCTTTCTTTCTTTCTAACTTATCTATATTTCTTTCTTTCTTTCTTTCTTACTAATCTATCTTTCTTTCTAACTAATCTCTTTCTTTCTTTCTTTCTAACTAATCTATCTTTCTTTCTTTCTTTCTTACTAATCTTTTTTTCTTTCTTTTTTCTAACTAATCTATCTTTCTTTCTTTCTTTCTAACTAATCTTTTTTTCTTTCTTTCTTTCTAACTTATCTATATTTCTTTCTTTCTTTCTTACTAATCTATCTTTCTTTCTAACTAATCTATCTTTCTTTCTTTCTTTCTTTCTAACTAATCTATCTTTCTTTCTTTCTTACTAATCTTTTTTTCTTTCTTTCTAACTAATCTATCTTTCTTTCTTTCTTACTAAACTATAAACTAATTAAACTTTAAACTTCTTTAAACTTCTTCAAACTTATTGGTCCAAACTTTCACAAGCCAACTTAAAGTTTGTCTCGACGAACTTTTTCTAGTTTTGATTGATACTGTGAAGCAGCTTTGATACAATCTGTATTGTGAAAAGCGCTATATAAATATATTTGACGACTTGACTTGACTATAGTTTTACATCTCTCTCTCCACCAACACACAATAGTTCTACATCTCTTCCTCCACAAACACACTAGAGTTCTACATCTCTTCCTCCACCAACACACTAGAGTTCTACATCTCTTCCTCCACAAACACACTAGAGTTCTACATCTCTCCCTCCACCAACACACAATAGTTCTACATCTCTCCCTCCACCAACACACAATAGTTCTACATCTCTCCCTCCACAAACACACTAGAGTTCTACATCTCTTCCTCCACCAACACACTAGAGTCCTACATCTCTCCCTCCACAAACACACTAGAGTTCTACATCTCTTCCTCCACCAACACACTAGAGTCCTACATCTCTCCTTCCACCAACACACTAGAGTTCTACATCTCTTTCTCAACCAACACACTAGAGTCCTACATCTCTCCCTCCACAAACACACTAGAGTTCTACATCTCTTCCTCCACCAACACACAATAGTTCTACATCTCTCCCTCCACAAACACACTAGAGTTCTACATCTCTTTCTCAACCAACACACTAGAGTTCTACATCTCTCCCTCCACCAACACACTATAGTCCTACATCTCTCCCTCCACCAACACACTGGAGTTCTACATCTCTCCCTCCACCAACACATTATAGTCCTACATCTCTCCTTCCACCAACACACTGGAGTCCTACATCTCTCCCTCCACCAACACACTGGAGTTCTACATCTCTCCCTCCACCAACACACTATAGTCCTACATCTCTCCTTCCACCAACACACTGGAGTCCTACATCTCTCCCTCCACCAACACACTGGAGTTCTACATCTCTCCCTCCACCAACACACTAGAGTCCTACATCTCTCCCTCCACCAACACACTAGAGTCCTACATCTCTTCCTCCACTAACACACTGGAGTCCTACATCTCTCCCTCCACCAACACACTAGAGTCCTACATCTCTTCCTCCACCAACACACTGGAGTCCTACATCTCTCCCTCCACCAACACACTGGAGTTCTACATCTCTCCCTCCACCAACACACTAGACTCCTACATCTCTCCCTCCACCAACACACTAGAGTCCTACATCTCTTCCTCCACCAACACACTGGAGTCCTACATCTCTCCCTCCACCAACACACTGGAGTTCTACATCTCTCCCTCCACCAACACACTAGAGTCCTACATCTCTCCCTCCACCAACACACTAGTGTCCTACATCTCTCCCTCCACCAACACACTAGAGTCCTACATCTCTCCCTCCACCAACACACTATATTTCTACATCTCTCCCTCCACCAACACACAATACTTCTACATCTCTTCCTCCACCAACACACTAGAGTCCTACATCTCTCCCTCCACCAACACACTAGAGTCCTACATCTCTCCCTCCACCAACACACAATACTTCTACATCTCTTCCTCCACCAACACACTAGAGTTCTACATCTCTTCCTCCACCAACACACTAGAGTTCTACATCTCTTCCTCCACCAACACACTAGAGTTCTACATCTCTCCCTCCACCAACACACAATACTTCTACATCTCTTCCTCCACCAACACACTAGAGTTCTACATCTCTCTCTCCACCAACACATTAGAGTAATACATCTCTCCCTCCACCAACACACTAGAGTTCTACATCTCTCCCTCCACCAACACACTAGAGTCCTACATCTCTCCCTCCACCAACACACAATACTTCTACATCTCTTCCTCCACCAACACACTAGAGTTCTACATCTCTTCCTCCACCAACACACTAGAGTCCTACATCTCTCCCTCCACCAACACACTAGAGTTCCACATCTCTTCCTCCACCAACACACTAGTGTTCTACATCTCTCCCTCCACCAACACACTAGTGTTCTACATCTCTCCCTCCACCAACACACTAGAGTTCTACATCTCTCCCTCCACCAACACACTAGAGTCCTACATCTCTCCCTCCACCAACACACAATACTTCTACATCTCTTCCTCCACCAACACACTAGAGTCCTACATCTCTCCCTCCACCAACACACAATACTTCTACATCTCTTCCTCCACCAACACACTAGAGTCCTACATCTCTTCCTCCACCAACACACTAGAGTTCTATATCTCTCTCAAAAAGCAGACATGATTACTGAAATCAACAAAACATAGTTAAAGGTGGGGTATGGGATTTGCAAAACGGCCAGCAGATTTTGAAAATACACAACTCAAAAGGTCCTCCCTTCTTTCCTCCAACGCTGGCCCTGATTCGCACGAGGGAGATGGGGGGAGGGGGGTATGGTACAACCGTTTGATTGACGGACTTACTGTCCAATGATTTTAGGTGGTCTTGGAAATGATTGGCTGGAGTTTTTTGAGTCCTGCCCGTTCCACAGATGATTAAATTGATTAATTTTCATTTCAGTGCTTCTAACTCAGTGGCTGTAAGTGGGTTATGAATAGGATTTCAAGTGATTTTGAAAAAATCAACAAAAAAGAGAATCACATACCCCACCTTTAAATGATAAATTCACCCCAAAATTATAATTCTGTCATCAATTACTCACGTTCCAAACCTATCAGACTTTCGTTCATCTTTGAAACACGAATGAAGATGTTTTTGAACGTTTATTCACCCAAAACTCTTATGCTTCAGAAAGAGATGGTCTAATAAATCCACATGAATAGAGTGGCTTAATTGAAGAGACATGATCACTGAATACACTTTCAGTGGAGGGACCGATATCTCTCAGATTTCATAACATCTTCTTGAACGAAAGTCCTAAGGGTTTGGAACGACACGAGGGCGAGTAAATGATGACAGTGACAATGATGAATTTTTATTTTAGGGTGTATTATCTCTTTAAAAAGGTGATGATGCAGGCATGATGGGAAAAGGTTTGGCATCCTTCATGTGTCCAATCCTCCAATGGGTTCCTAACCCTAATCTTGTTACACACCAGTCAACTTAACCACCTCGCTTACACAAGCCTTTCCACTGAGATCTTTACTCTGTCAAAACTGACAGCAAATTTACCACATCGCTACCTAAAACATTTCAATCAGTTGATGCAGATTTCTATGTGGGCTTGCACATATATTATCATATTCAAGGCTTTTGCTCTCAGTTGATGAATAATGCCAGCTGTGGATCATCTCAACATCTACTCCAACCCACCGGAGAGCTTCTCATTATCGGTAGCAGACACAACATTTGCTCATGGACTTCTTCTTTTCTAATGATTTTAGCTTATAATTGACATGAATGTTTAGAGAAAGTGTGTATCTTCTGCAAATAGTTAATTTATCTCTCACTTAAAGGGATAGTTCACCCAAAAATGAAAATTAGCCCATGATTTACTCACCCTGAAGCCATTCTAGGTGTATGACATTGTTCTTTCAGACGAATACAATCAGAGTTATATTAAAAAATGTCCTGGGTCTTCCAAGCTTTATAATGACAGTGAATGGCTGTTTGTCTTTGGAAGTCCATCAAAGTGCATCAATTCATGATTAAAGTGCTCCACATGGGGTTAGGGTTAATAATGGCCTTCTGAAGTGAAGCGATGCATCCGTATATGAAAAATATACTAAAATAACTGTCTTCCCGCAGACGGCCGTGCACATCGATTTACGAGCAACACTTGCCCTTGACGCACAACATGCTGACGGCCGCGGTTGCCCAGCGCTGTGTGTTTGAACCGCCAGAGGCGTCAATCGCCCTCATTACGCCATGCGTCAAGAGCCAGGACATTTTTAATATAACTCCGATTGTATTCGTCTGAAAGAAGAAAGTCATATACACCTAGGATTGTTTCAGGGTGAGTAAATCATGGGCTAATTTTCATTTTTGGGTGAACTATCCCTTTAATAAGAGCCGTGATAATGATAAAGGAAGGAGTTAGTGCTGTTTAAATAGTTCAAGATGAAGTTTAGTGTCCCACTGCAGTATTACACACCAGTTCCTGCAGTTCTGTCTGAACCCACAGAGGATGTTTAATTAGCAATAGCTCAAGGAAATGATGTTCTGTCCAATGAAACTGCGCTGCTGTTTATGTAACGTTGTGTTTGATGGCCATGTAATATGTTAGCATGGCGTTTGATGTAATTCCATGCAGAACTCTGTGCTTTTCCTTCAGGGAGCGACTGTACAGAACAAAGACTGTATTCAGGCTCGCTGGAGAAATATAAAGAGCACAGAGGCACTGAAAGCAGGATAGAAATAGGCCATGCTGAGTACACCAACAGCTGAGAACAGGATCATTTATTGGAGGAACACTCAACTAGTAACCAGCGGTGTAGAAACCCTCCGTGAGCAGGACGACAGAATCTGCTGCTCTAAAAACTGACTGCGTATTCTCTGATATGGCTAGTTTTATAGAATCTTTCTATTGTCTCCGGTCAGCGGCAGCAAATTCTAAAACTGTTAGGTATTTTTTTTATTGTTGTGTGCAGGACACGTCTGAAGAAAGAGAAGAGTGGTGCAGGTTGTGCAGAAGATGCCCTGAGCTCGTTCATAAGGGCAGTAATGCTGTGGTATAACACTCACTCACGACTGTGGATGAGCTCGAGCGATGCTGATCCCGAGCTTCTCACTCACTGGAATCAGGATCGTTTGGACAATCACTTACTGACAAATGTCTGAATGCATTTATAATCATTGGTTCATGTCCACATGTGTTATATGCAGGGGAGCACATAACTGTTTTAGTCTGGTTCTGAAGCTTGATGCACTTTACACAACACTTATCCTACAAGCTGCATAAATGTGAAATAACACTGTAGAAATTAAATATAGGTTCATCTTTGTTAAAGCTGTAATTTAATTGAATTTTATTAACATTGAAGACACAACAGGAATATTAGGCTGCTGTCACTTTAAGACCGAATAAACTGACACACATCCGGTTTCTTTCTCAACTGTTCATTGATGACAGAACCGAAAGAATACTTGCTGAGACGGGTATAACGAAAGAGGAATCAATTCAGTGTTTGAGCGCTGTCTGAAACAAGACTCTCTCTGTTAGTCACGATGTTCGCCGCTTCGTCTGCGTTTAAAATCATTTGAATGTGTAAATTGGCAAGAAAAAACACTTACCATCATGATTGCTATCTTACCAGATGGAGAAAATCCTAAACGTGTCTCAAATCGCTTCCCTCCTCATTTTCTGCGTTTATTTTGACCACGTCCGCGCTCCAGTTCTGTGCACCCCTGATTATGTGTGTTTTAAGACTTATTTGACCATGTTTTATGCAGCTTGGACTGTAAACCCCGTCATGAAGCGAGTGAGTGTAATGTTCACCACTCTTCAGCTCCCGATGAACAGACCCCAGTGTTATCTCCCTCAAGGCTACAACACTAATGCACGACTAATATACCATGTAAACTATAGTTCTTGAAGGCACAATGGACATTTGATCAGATCGAAAGCTCTTGACTGTGATTACATGATAATTCCCATCGTGTTTCTCCAGTGTTCTGAGTTGATGAATGATGCAGGAGTTAATATGAGCCATGAAGGCCAAGATAAAGATCATCAGAGAGCGTGACTTATGTACATCAGTGCAGATTTAGAGGTGTTGTTGTTCTGTACCCTCAGAAATACATGTATCCAGAAGTCAAAATGTATTATATGTATAAAATGGTATGCAAATACTGAGAAAAATCTACTGTTATTCACTCATATAGAGCGCTTGCATATGTTTTTAGAAAACATCATTTTGTGTCATCTGTGAAAGTCTGTGGTTAATGGAAATTAAAGAACTTACAATATTGAACACCATATCCAACAATCATATTCCTGGATAAATCGACTAATGAAGGGTTAATGAAGGCTTGTAAAAATAGACGTCAGGGTCTAAAATAAACCTATCTCAACTTTGAATTTGCACAAGATACTGAAAAACAATAAGTTGTGGCACAGTTATGACCAGTCACAATGATATCTGGGTTTATGAGTGTGGTGGTGATGGCGCAGTGGATAAGACACATGCCTTTGGTGTGAGAGAGCTGGGTTCGAATCCACTGTGAGACACCAATGTGTCCCTGAGCAAGACACTTAACCCCTAGTTGCTCCAGAGGCGTGCGACCTCTGACATGTATAGCAATTGTAAGTCACTTTGGATAAAAGCGTCAGCTAAATGAATAAAAGTAAATGTAAATCTGGCATTGTCCCGCCAGTTCATTGTAATATAAATGTGTCTCGCTCACATCTCCTACTTCTCACTGACCTCACACTGTTTTTTTTACTCGTTTCATTTGTCGGAAATTCCATTCTATTCAAAAGAATACTCTTGTTTCAGTTTGACACAAAGACAAAATTCAAGGTAATGTTTTTAAAAAACTCTTAATTTTTTTTATTTTGGTTTGAAATATGCATACTATTGATAATGCGAAAAACTCTTCCAGCTTGTCACAGACTAACATTTTTCTCTATACATGATTTCTGTAATGCATCTGATAAAGAGCAGTATGCAGTCACACACACATGATGAAGAACAGTATGCAGTCACACACACACCCGGAAGACCACTGCGCTCAGTGAAGCTCATGATGAAACACACAACAGGTCACATGGGGTAAAACTGGGACGCCGCCTCCGACGACTGGATCTCCACCTGGGCCATTTTAAACTGCGTGCACTGAAGCCACTTGCGCAGGGCGAGAGGAAAGGATCCGGGTCCGGGGTTCTGGAGACACTGGTGGTTCACCCGGTTCTGAATGGCTTGCAGACGCAGCTGGAGACCCGCGGACAGATGCTGTAGACACACGGAGCGGTTAGTGTCTAAAGGTCATGATACACAGGCCAACTTTTGAGCAATGTTACCGTTAACGGGCAACCAGGAGAGACACCGGGCCCAAGACCGATCAAAAGTAACATTTTAGATCGGTCTAAAAATTTATTACATTCTCAAGGGGAAAGTGCCCGCACAACATCGTTCAAAAAAGTTGCCCTATGTATCCTCACCTTCAGGGTGTGCTCACACTAGAGCCCTAGCTCATAAACCCAGAGTCTCGATCGCCCCCCGGTGGCTGGTCCCAGTATAGCTCATAAACCCAGAGTCTCGATCGCCCCCTGGTGGCTGGTCCCAGTATAGCTCATAAACCCAGAGTCTCGATCGCCCCCTGGTGGCTGGTCCCAGTATAGCTCATAAACCCAGAGTCTCGATCGCCCCCCCCGGTGGCTGGTCCCAGTATAGCTCATAAACCCAGAGTCTCGATCGCCCCCCGGTGGCTGGTCCCAGTATAGCTTATAAACCCAGAGTCTCGATCGCCCCCCCGGTGGCTGGTCCCAGTATAGCTCATAAACCCAGAGTCTCGATCGCCCCCTGGTGGCTGGTCCCAGTATAGCTCATAAACCCAGAGTCTCGATCCCCCCCCGGTGGCTGGTCCCAGTATAGCTCATAAACCCAGAGTCTCGATCGCCCCCCGGTGGCTGGTCCCAGTATAGCTCATAAACCCAGAGTCTCGATCGCCCCCCCCGGTGGCTGGTCCCAGTATAGCTCATAAACCCAGAGTCTCGATCGCCCCCCGGTGGCTGGTCCCAGTATAGCTTATAAACCCAGAGTCTTGATCGCCCCCCCGGTGGCTGGTCCCAGTATAGCTCATAAACCCAGAGTCTCGATCCCCCCCCGGTGGCTGGTCCCAGTATAGCTCATAAACCCAGAGTCTCGATCGCCCCCCGGTGGCTGGTCCCAGTATAGCTCATAAACCCAGAGTCTCGATCGCCCCCCCCGGTGGCTGGTCCCAGTATAGCTCATAAACCCAGAGTCTCGATCGCCCCCCGGTGGCTGGTCCCAGTATAGCTTATAAACCCAGAGTCTCGATCGCCCCCCCCGGTGGCTGGTCCCAGTATAGCTCATAAACCCAGAGTCTCGATCGCCCCCCGGTGGCTGGTCCCAGTATAGCTCATAAACCCAGAGTCTCGATCGCCCCCCGGTGGCTGGTCCCAGTATAGCTCATAAACCCAGAGTCTCGATCGCCCCCCCCGGTGTCTGGTCCCAGTATAGCTCATAAACCCAGAGTCTCGATCGCCCCCCGGTGGCTGGTCCCAGTATAGCTCATAAACCCAGAGTCTCGATCGCCCCCCGGTGGCTGGTCCCAGTATAGCTCATAAACCCAGAGTATCGATCGCCCCCCCGGTGGCTGGTCCCAGTATAGCTCATAAACCCAGAGTCTCGATCGCCCCCCGGTGGCTGGTCCCAGTATAGCTCATAAACCCAGAGTATCGATCGCCCCCTGGTGGCTGGACCCAGTATAGCTCATAAACCCAGAGTCTCGATCGCCCCCCCCGGTGGCTGGTCCCAGTATAGCTCATAAACCCGGGAGTGTGTGTGTGTGTGTGTGGGACCTTGATATCGCAGCTCCACTTCACACTCACTACTGCGCAGAATCAGGTCTCAAATCAGCGCAAGATATCAGCATCATATTAGGACTTTGGTAAGTTTTGCCGCGCAGTGATATTGATTGTACTGCACGTATCAGGAGATTATTACGGAGGCAGCTGACGCTGATGCATGAGTTTGCGGCTTTTACTCGCAAACTACACTTTCTGTTCATCAATTAGTTGAGAATCAGACACGATTTAAACCAGAATATATTCGATTAAATTAAAGGAACCGTATGTAAGATTGTGGCCAAAACTGGTACTGCAATCACTTTCAAATTACTGTAGAGCGGTGTACCAGACCAAAACACAACATGACATCATCAACATCAGTTGAGGGCTGCAACTTCACTTTTTAAATAAAAATATCCTGGCCGGACTACTGTTGTCAGTGATATAAGTATTTGAAATGAACATGATTTCTTAATGTCTAGTGACATATCAGGGCCATTTTATGATTAATTGAAATACATTTCTTACATACGGTTCCTTTAAATCCACGGTTGTCAAACTGGGGTACGCTTCCCCCTAGGGGTACGTGGACTGATTTCAGGGGGCACGCGAAAAAAGATCAAAGGGACTGTTAGTTTTTTATTTAAGGGGCTACCGGAGGAGTTTTGAGATCTGTAGTCAAAAAAGACTTGACCCTCTCTTCGCCAGAAATAATTTTTTCTATGACCCTCCAAAATGATTGTGAAAAAAAAGGTATGACCCTCCCCGATAATTTATTGATTACTTCTGTAGCTACTGGTTTGCGCTTGGCAAAGATGTTCAGATAGCCATTGTTTTTTTTACAACCATGACAAACGACTAAACTCCTGCTTTCTCATCTTACTAGGGCTGTAACGATAGACCAAACCTACAATTCGGTTCGTATCACGATTTTTGATTTTAGATTTGAAAAAAATCATGTTTTCGGTGCTGATGCAGTGGTGACGCGTTCATGTAACATGCAAGGGTAGTGCTGCCAATAAAGTATCTAAAAGCTGCCACAAAGAACCGGCATAATGATTATGAATATGTCAAATATAGCAAGGAGACATTTTAATTGTTTATTAATAAACAAGTGTTTGTCAGTGTCGGCTGCAAAGATGAAGTTGGCGATGTTGACTCGCGATATTCGCAGTAGTGAACGCGCCAGAGAGAATGCACATTTCATACGGATTACATTAGCAGAGAGTCTGATTTCTTTCGTTTTGAATTATTCTGTTAAAAAGTTGACATTTTCAAGCTTTCTATATACTTCTCAGGTCTGTGAGACAAGTACCTTATACGCTGTGTTTCGGTTCATTTATTAGACGAGAGTCCAGTTCACGCGCCGGCGCCTCCGTGTCATGATGATCTATTTTCTACTATATTTACTTCTTATTTAGTAAATCCAGGCAAATGGTTGATGAAACATTGATTAAAAGTAAGATACAATTAATAAAAAATTAAATTCACTTTAAAGAAAGGTCCGTGTACTTTTTCGTTCATTCATTATTCTATTTCGGAATGAAAGATGAAATTTAAAAAAGGGAGCAGCTTGGTTTTTTGTTTAAAAGAAAAAAAGCAGAAATGGCTGTATTTTGTTTTCTAAATGTATTGTTGTCATCAAATAATAGTATTTGAAAATTGGACGACATTTCCGATCGTTTTTTAATTTGTAACATTTATTTGTACGTTTATTGTATTTCATTTGACTCAGAGCCGGCGACAGTCGAGCACTGATGAGGGGGCGTTCACATTAACACACGTCACCACTTTTTTTTTGCCATGTTCGATATTCTCCCCACCACTTTTTAAAACATCTTGGCGGCACTGATGTACCAATACAAATTAATAAAACATCTCCAGTTAACTATCCGGCCATTCAATTGTCAAATTAGAGTCGTTCTAGCGCTGAAATGTGTTGTTTTTTTAAATCAAGTGATCAAAGTGCTCGTTTCCGAAGTAATGATTATGAATATGTCGAATATAACAAGGAGACATTTTAATTGTTTATAAACAAGTGTTTTATGTGTCAGTGTCGCCTGCAAAGATAAAGTTGACAATGCTGATCGTGATCTTCGCAGTAGTGAATGCGCCAGATGCACATTTCATACGGATTACATAAACAGAGAGCAGTCTGTTTTCTTTCGTTTTGAAATGTTCTTTTTAGAAGTAGACATTTTAGACATATTTCACAGGTCTGTGAGGCAAGTAGGCTAACTTATATGATGAGTTTTGGTTAATTTAGGAGACAAGCTCCAGTTCATGAGCCGGCGTCTCCGTGTCGTGATTAGGCATATATCTGCTATTTTACTTCTTATTTATTAAATCCAGGCGATTGGTTGATGAAACATTGATTAAAATTAAGATACAATTAATACAAAACGAAATTCACTTTAAAGAAAGGCTTTTATCCTCAACTAGTTTTGTGGTGTAGGTCTACGTATTGCAGGGGCGTAGAATTTAGTAATAAGGTTGGATTACGTTTTTGCATTATTATTATAACTACAGTCAAACCTCAATACAGATAAAACTTTTTGTTACACACGTGTAAGATTAAAATGTAACAAAAATAAACAAGAATGCTTTATCTCAGCTTAATCCAGTTGCAGCCTTAAGCATCTGGGGCCCGTTTCAATAACTAATATGGGGCCTTACCCACATAAAACATAATGCAGAAAAGGCAAGGATTCCTGTTGGTTTGCATCAATTGTATAATATTTTATTACGTGCACTTTCAGCTTCATGAACACGCAGCTCAACATATAAATATTGATAAATATAAATATTTATCAATATTTGATAAATGGACAATGGATAAATTCTTTATTGGGGAATCCGTTACGGGCGTGAGTGCTCTGAAAGCGGCACTAAAAGACTGCTTTAAACCTTTCACAGAGACCTCAAACAGAAAGTAAAAAGCCTTTCATTAAAGTGAATTTCGTTTTGTATTAATTGTATCTTAATTTTAATCAATGTTTCATTAACAAATTGCCTGGATTTAATAAATAAGAAGTAAATAGGGCCTAATCACGAGTCACGACACGGAGGCGCTGGGGTGAACTGGAGCTTGTCTCATAAATTAACTAAAACTCATCATATAAGGTAGCTTGCCTCACCTGAGAAATATGTCTAAAATGTCTACTTCTAAAAAGAACATTTCAAAACGAAAGAAAACAGACTGCTCTCTGTTTATGTAATCCGTATAAAATGTGCATCTGGCGCATTCACTACTGCGAAGATCACGATCAGCATTGTCAACTTCATCTTTGCAGGCGACACTGACACATAAAACACTTGTTTATAAACAATTAAAATGTCTCCTTGTTATATTCGACATATTCATAATCATTACTTCGGAAACGAGCACTTTGATCACTTGATTTAAAAAAACAACACATTTCAGCGCTAGAATGACTCTAATTTGACAATTGAATGGCCGGATAGTTAACTGGAGATGTTTTATTAATTTGTATTGGTACATCAGTGCCGCCAAGATGTTTTAAAAAGTGGTGGGGAGAATATCGAACATGGCAAAAAAAAAGTGGTGACGTGTGTTAATGTGAACGCCCCCTCATCAGTGCTCGACTGTCGCCGGCTCTGAGTCAAATGAAATACAATAAACGTACAAAATGCATTGAAATTTTAAAAAAAATCCCTTCAAGGTTGTTTCAACTCTTTCTGTCTGTCTGGTCCAGAGGGTGGACACTGGTGCCTTCGCACACTAAAGGAAAAGACTATGTAAAATGAATACCACATTGAGAGGGGTTTTAATTTTGTCATAATTTGTATCATTTCACTAGCAAAAGTAAAAAAATTAAATAAATAAAAACATTTAGAAAATATGCCATAACCATCAATAAATTATTATTTTTAAAAAAATACATGTACACATTTAGAGAAAGAGATAGTAAAATAAATACAACACCTTGTTGCCACGGAAACACTGATGCACCTTGTGATCTCCGTGGCTCTCGCACTTGTCGTATTAATGCCTTTTACATGAAAACGGAGGTGACTGGTGCTTCTTACGATGGTGATTATTATTAGTCTACTGAAAGTCAAAATGCCGCCACACCTCCGATTTGAATGAGTCAACATCAACATCTACGCTTGCCGTCACCATGTGTTTGACGGCGCGTACACACCAGTCTATGGCACACACTGGCGCGGCGCGAGCGGAGCAAACCGAGCGTTGTCAGTTCATTCCAATGGAAGTTGAGTTTGGCTCACACAAGCTCAAGTTCCATGAATGAAGTGAAAACACTCCATTGTGGGCTCGCTGCTTTTGTGCCGGTAAAGCGAGGTTCACAACTTCACAGTAGGCTATGTAAACGCCCCTGCTGTTTAAAACATGTATCGCGATTCGTTTAACATTTCAACCAACTTGAATCGTCACACGTTTTTATCGATTTTCAACCGGTTGCGAGTGAATCGTTACATCCCTACCGAGTAGTAATATAAGATGTTTGCTGTCGTAATGATGACAGAAGTAGCTGTTCTGTGCGCCGGCGCGGTTAGTGATCACACTAGCCAAACGAACCAGACTTTGGGGTCAAACGCTCTCGGCTCGGTTCAGTGTGAGACACCCTAACAGGGAGACTTTGAAAGATGACTCTAGAAAGAAAGCAAGAATCACTGCCTGAATTTATAATCAATATGATGAACACTTACATTTAAATTCGACTGGATCATTGGCAGCCACATGGGAATCAGCTAAACAGAATGAAGAAGACCTTAAATATAATAAACACTTCAGACTGCATAATGTAGAAGTGCAAATACGGTTTCAAGCACTACAGACCGAATCAGTTTGAGCATGTGTGGGAATAAAGCCCTCTTACTTTGACAAAGATGGTTGAGTTGCACTCCTGCAAGGCCTCCATTAGACTGATGACATGCAAACACACCATCTCTACCATCTGAAACACACGAACACCTGCCGCATCACACTTCTGCCAGGTATGATGGTCATGATCAGGGTTTGAAATTAACTTTTTCACTCACTGGCCAATTTGGCTACTAAATTGTTAAGTTACCAGCCATTCAGAACTTCAACTAGCCAAAAAAAGGAAATGAACTAGATTAACTACGTCACAGCATATACACTCACCTAAAGGATTATTAGGAACACCTGTTCAATTTCTCATTAATGCAATTATCTAATCAACCAATCACATGGCAGTTGCTTCAATGCATTTAGGGGTGTGGTCCTGGTCAAGAGAATCTCCTGAACTCCAAACTGAATGTCAGAATGGGAAAGAAAGGTGATTTAAGCAATTTTGAGCGTGACATGGTTGTTGGTGCCAGACGGGCCGGTCTGAGTATTTCACAATCTGCTCAGTTACTGGGATTCCCGCACAACCATTTCTAGGGTTTACAAAGAATGGTGTGAAAAGGGAAAAACATCCAGTATGCGGCAGTCCTGTGGGCGAAAATGCCTTGTTGATGCTAGAGGTCAGAGGAGAATGGGCCGACTGATTCAAGCTGATAGAAGAGCAACTTTGACTGAAATAACCACTCGTTACAACCGAGGTATGCAGCAAAGCATTTGTGAAGCCACAACACGCACAACCTTGAGGCGGATGGGCTACAACAGCAGAAGACCCCACCGGGTACCACTCATCTCCACTACAAATAGGAAAAAGAGGCTACAATTTGCAAGAGCTCACCAAAATTGGACAGTTGAAGACTGGAAAAATGTTGCCTGGTCTGATGAGTCTCGATTTCTGTTGAGACATTCAGATGGTAGAGTCAGAATTTGGCGTAAACAGAATGAGAACATGGATCCATCATGCCTTGTTACCACTGTGCAGGCTGGTGGTGGTGGTGTAATGGTGTGGGGGATGTTTTCTTGGCACACTTTAGGCCCCTTAGTGCCAATTGGGCATCGTTTAAATGCCACGGCCTACCTGAGCATTGTTTCTGACCATGTCCATCCCTTTATGGCCATCATGTACCCATCCTCCATGTCACAAAGCTCAAATCATTTCACATTGGTTTCTTGAACATGACAATGAGTTCACTGTACTAAAATGCCCCCCACAGTCACCAGATCTCAACCCAATAGAGCGTCTTTGGGATGTGGGGGAACGGGAGCTTCGTGCCCTGGATGTGCATCCCACAAATCTCCATCAACTGCTTTCAGCACCTTGTTGAATCAATGCCACGTAGAATTAAGGCAGTTCTGAAGGCGAAAGGGGGTCAAACACAGTATTAGTATGGTGTTCCTAATAATCCTTTAGGGGAGTGTATATATTCAAACTAAATCCTGTCCTCCAGCATCAGCATCTCCTCTCTTCCTCTTTCATCCTCATCCTTTTCACAAAAAATGTGTTTTAGGTTAACAGATCAATACAGAGAACAACAGAAAATGTGGGATGTTGGAAAATAACTATGTTTTTTTCTGTTATGCAAATGCTTTTTAATCTTCACTATTGCTTCAATGGAAATGAACAAGCGTGCTGTTATTTGTTGTGTAGTGATGTGTGTGTTCAAATAAGCAGATATGAGCAGATTCTGTGTAATACACTATATTTAATATATCATGATGTCTCGCGAGTATTTGCGCTAAATCTGAGCAGATTTGTCTTACACGAACTTCCCAGCAAAGTAAGTAAATGTAAAAAACACGCCAAATTGGGTCGTGATTTGACAGCGTTTCCCGCCACTGTTGATTTTAACCGCATTCGGCGAGTGTTGATTTCAAACCCTGGTCATGATTGGTTGTCTTTGCTCATTAGCGTGCAGTCTAGAATTAATTACAAATAGGAGTCATTTTATATCTATTAGTGTCATATTACACATAGATATCCATAATAAAGGCTAGATGTCTCGTCCGCGCTGCTGTCCAATGGAGGTCGACGTCAGCACCTGGCGGCCATCTTGTCACAGGCTGCTCACTCACTCGTAACATTGTGTTTTATGGTGCATGTACTTTTTAAATAACCATAACTTGCTAAATTTTCTACCGATTTTCAAACGGTTCGGTTCGTTATAAACGTCAGAGATGTAGTTATGACACTGCACACCTATGAATAATTATGTATTAATTATGTAAACATCCAGTAGTATAGCCACATTATAGCCACATTAATAACGTTAATAAGAAACCAAACCGTTTGTAAATCGGACAAGATTTCCGCGAGATAAGAGTATTTGTGTTCTCACCTTACATCAGGTATCACAGAGCCTGCCAGAAAGCTAGCCTGTGACAAGATGGCCGCCGGTGATGACGATAGAGACTCCGCCGTAAGACATCTAGCCTTTATTATGGATATCTATGGTTTTACGCCCATTGTACAGACGGTGTGTGTGTGTGAATCATACCACTCGGTTGTGTGCCATGAGCTGGAGGATGCTGGGAGTCACGCGGCTCCAGAACTCCAGGCCCGTAAGGATGGCCCCCGAGCAGAACTCGTTCTGGTTCTGGTTCTGGCTGTTCGGGACGGCCGCCTGCTCGCAGTAGATGGTCCACAGCTGGGCGAACATGAAGGCGTGGAACAGCGAACACATGTGCAGCACTGACGTCTGGACACACACACACACACACACACACACACACAAGAGCTTCAGACTCACAGACCTGCAGATCCCGCAGCTCAACGATCCGCTTCATACCTTGGATTGCTCCGGGAACCCGATCAGGATGACGATCAGATGGTCCGCGATGTGAGAGCCGGCGTCCAGAGGGATTGGCATACAGCACGAGGAGCCCTGCTGCAAAGCACTGTGGGTAAGAGAGCCCAGCAGCAGCCAGGACAGCTGACGGATGTGCGACACACACTCGATAAACTCTTTGGGTCTGAGGAAGCAGAATAATAATTAATAATTCATTAAATTTATATAGCGCTTTTCTCTGCACTCAAAGCGCTTTACATAGAGGCGGGGGGGCTCCACCTGATGATGCGACGGCAGCCATTCTGCGCCAGTACGCCCACCACACACACACACCAGCCTACCGGTGGAGAGGAGACAGTGATGAAGCCAATCAGTATATATATACACTCACCTAAAGGATTATTAGGAACACCTGTTCAATTTCTCATTAATGCAATTATCTAATCAACCAATCAGATGGCAGTTGATTCAATGCATTTAGGGGTGTGTTCCTGGTCAAGACAATCTCCTGAACTCCAAACTGAATGTCAGAATGGGAAAGAAAGGTGATGTAAGCAATTTTGAGCGTGGCATGGTTGTTGGTGCCAGACGGGCCGGTCTGAGTATTTCACAATCTCCTCAGTTACTGGGATTTTCACGCACAACCATTTCTAGGGTTTACAAAGAATGGTGTGAAAAGGGAAAAACATCCAGTATGCGGCAGTCCTGTGGGCGAAAATGCCTTGTTGATGCTAGAGGTCAGAGGAGAATGGGCCGACTGATTCAAGCTGATAGAAGAGCAACTTTGACTGAAATAACCACTCGTTACAACCGAGGTATGCAGCAAAGCATTTGTGAAGCCACAACACGCACAACCTTGAGGCGGATGGGCTACAACAGCAGAAGACCCCACCGGGTATAACTCATCTCCACTACAAATAGGAAAAAGAGGCTACAATTTGCAAGAGCTCACCAAAATTGGGCAGTTGAAGACTGGAAAAATGTTGACTGGTCTGATGAGTCTCGATTTCTGTTGAGACATTCAGATGGTAGAGTCAGAATTTGGCGTAAACAGAATGAGAACATGGATCCATCATGCCTTGTTACCACTGTGCAGGCTGGTGGTGGTGGTGTAATGGTGTGGGGGATGTTTTCTTGGCACACTTTAGGTCCCTTAGTGCCAATTGGGCATCGTTTAAATGCCACGGCCTACCTGCAGTGGCGGCCTTACCTATGTTTCATGCGTTTCAATTGAAACGGGCCCCGCCCTTCAAGGGGGGCCCCAACAGACCAGCAAAATCCCATTCATTTTCACCGTAGGATATTGATTTTCATCCATAATGTCTAAACCATCCAAGGTAGATTGACCACGAGCTACGAGGTTGTGAAACGAAAGTTTCTGGGCCGAGTTTCCCGATAATGATGTATCTTAGCTCTTAAGAGCCCTCTCTACGTGCAAGGTTACGAACGCTCGCCGCAATTCCACCTGCGTTTCCCAAAAATGCACTTAACATGAACGCGCGAGAACGCGTTCTACGTGCTACTTAAGAGTCGCTGTCGCGAAGTGCTGAAGTATATATGGAATAATATTCTGATGTTGTGGATTAGCAATCAAGACAATCAGGGTCGGCGCCACGACGGGGCCCCAGTACAGCTAAGACACAATTATTTTAGCTAATAAAACAAAATTACAGCTTGTAATTTATTGTAGGCTAAATCCCCATGGTTTCGGTGCGGACACGGTGGTGACGCGTTCATGTAAGGAATAAAGCACCTAAAAGCTGTCACAAAGAACCGGCAAAAGTAATTATTATGAATATGTCGAATATAGCAAGGAGACATTTTAAATTGTTTACAAACAAGTGTTTTCTGTGTCACTGTCGCCAGTAAAGATGAAGTTGACGATGCGGATCGTGATCTTCACAGTAGTGAACGCGCCAGAGAGAAATACACATTTCATACGGATTAAAGAGAGCAGTCTGTTTTCTTTCGTTTTGAAATGTTCTTTTTAGAAGTAGATATTTTTAGATATATTTCTCAGGTCTGTGACTGTGGGGCGAGTAGGCTACCTTATGGCCTATGCTGAGTTTTGGTTAATTTATGAGACGAGCGCCAGTTTACGCGCCGGCGCGGGCGCCTCCGTGTCGTGATCGGCTATATCTGCTATATTTACTTCTTATTTATTAAATCCAGGCAATTTGGTTGATGAAACATTGATTAAAATGAATATACAATTAGTATAAAACGAAATTCACTTTAAAGAAAGGCTTTGTGCTTTCTGTTTGAGCCGGTCTCTGGGAAAGTTTTAAAGCAGTCTTTTAGTGCCGCTTTCAGAGCGCTCACGTGCGTAACGGATTCCCCAATTTTAAAGAATTTATCCTCAACTAGTTTTGTGGTGTAGGACAGGTCTACGTATTGTATAATGCTAACTTCAAATAATAGTAATTTAAAGACGTGGCAGCATTGGATCTGGACGGTGTTGAAATAACGCGGAGCCCATCGTTATTTATGATAAGTTCGGTATGTCAGTCAGATATTTTTTTTTCTTTCTTTTGTTAAATAATTCAAGTTGAGGGGATTTTTTTTTAAGTCAGCACAGACAGATGGAAATATACTGCGCAAATCAATATAGTGAAGATGCCCAGCGTGAAAGGGTGAGGCTTATTCCAACGTAAAACGCTGTATAAATGTACAGTTTTAATCAAATAAGGTTGGATTATTTCTATGTTGAGCTGCCTGTTCATGAAGCTGAAAGTGCACATAATAAAATAATATACAATTGATGCAACAGGAATCCTTGCCTTTTCTGCTCTATGTTTATGTTTTATGTGGGTAGGGCCCCATATTAGTTATTGAAACGGGCCCCCAGATGCTTAAGGCCGCCTCTGCCTACCTGAGCATTGTTTCTGACCATGTCCATCCCTTTATGGCCACCATGTACACATCCTCTGATGGCTACTTCCAGCAGGATAATGCACCATGTCACAAAGCTCGAATCATTTCAAATTGGTTTCTTGAACATGACAATGAGTTCACTGTACTAAAATGGCCCCCACAGTCACCAGATCTCAACCCAATAGAGCATCTTTGGGATGTGGTGGAACGGGAGCTTCGTGCCCTGGATGTGCATCCCACAAATCTCCATCAACTGCAAGATGCTATCCTATCAATATGGGCCAACATTTCTAAAGAATGCTTTCAGCACCTTGTTGAATCAATGCCACTTAGAATTAAGGCAGTTCTGAAGGCGAAAGGGGGTCAAACACAGAATTAGTATGGTGTTCCTAATAATCCTTTAGGTGAGTGTATATATATGGGGATGATTAGGAGGCCATGATGGACAGAGGCCAAGGGGCAGATGTGTCCAGGACGCCGGGGTTACACCCCCACTCTTTCGAAAGACATCCTGGGATTTTTAATGACCACAGAGAGTCAGGACCTCGGTTTAACGTCTCATGTCTCATGCTTTAACTATGCTCTTTGACAGTATAGTGTCCCCATCACTACACTGGGGCGTTAGGAACCACACAGACCCCAGGGAGAGCGCCCCCTGCTGGCCTCACTAACACCTCTTCCAGCAGACACCTGGTGTTCCCATGAGGTCACCCATCCAGGTACTAACCAGCTCATCCCTGCTTATCTTCAGTGGGACCAGTCTTGGACTACAGGGTGATATGGCTGCTGGTTAACATGTACATACAGAAGAACATAATAAAAAGATGCTGATGCATACTCACTCACTCACACACTCACATTTCGGACTTTTCGGTCAAGCAACTTTTTATTTTATTTTATTTATTTTACTTTTTTTAACTTTTTTTTTACTACTTTTTTTATTTTTATTATTATGTTTATATTGTAATTTAATTTTTGTTTCCATGTTTGTTAGTAAATTGTTTTTCTTTTCTTTTTTTCCCCTTTTTCTGTTGAAGTTGACCGGAATAAAAAAAATATCTATCTATCTATCTATCTACATTCACACACTAACTCACTCACTCACTCACACACTCACATTCACACACTCACTCACACACTCACTCACTCACACACACACACACTTACCCCTGCTGCATAGCAGAGGGTGGGTGGTAAAGCCAGGGCAAGTAGCGAGTCACTGCTTTGTTGTCTCTGTGGTTTCCTCTGCTGATCTCCATCGCTGTAATCTGAGCCAGACCGACCTTCAGATTCCCACCAAACGTGTCCTCGTGCAGCGGCTGACAGCAGGCCTTCATGTGGCTCTGAGACACACACACACACATAGCATTTTACATTCAGGCAGTGGCACACACTTTTTATCCCAGGAGATCTGAGACTTCTCAGTAGCAGGTAGCCTCGGCTGTGGAGGGGTTCGGTTTGCGAGATCCATCCACGCAACATCAATTTCCAATCTGTCTGAAAACTTGTGTCCAAACATTTACCATCAGCAAACACAAAACTACATAAAGGTTTACTTTGAATAAAGGTTTATTTTGTCAAAATACAAACTGAAACTCCGAACATGCACTGACACCATGGAGCCATGGTGGAGCCGATGAAGGGAGGAGCCATGGTGGAGCCGATGAAGGGAGGAGCCATGGTGGAGCCGATGGAGGGAGGAGCCATGGTGGAGCCGATGAAGGGAGGAGCCATGGTGGAGCCGATGAAGGGAGGAGCCATGGTGGAGCCGATGAAGGGAGGAGCCATGGTGGAGCCGATGAAGGGAGGAGCCATGGTGGAGCCGATGAAGGGAGGAGCCATGGTGGAGCCGATGAAGGGAGGAGCCATGGTGGAGCCGATGAAGGGAGGAGCCATGGTGGAGCCGATGAAGGGAGGAGCCATGGTGGAGCCGATGGAGGGAGGAGCCATGGTGGAGCCGATGAAGGGAGGAGCCATGGTGGAGCCGATGAAGGGAGGAGCCATGGTGGAGCCGATGAAGGGAGGAGCCATGGTGGAGCCGATGAAGGGAGGAGCCATGGTGGAGCCGATGGAGGGAGGAGCCATGGTGGAGCCGATGAAGGGAGGAGCCATGGTGGAGCCGATGGAGGGAGGAGCCATGGTGGAGCCGATGAAGGGAGGAGCCATGGTGGAGCCGATGGAAGGAGGAGCCATGGTGGAGCCGATGCAGGGAGGAGCCATGGTGGAGCCGATGAAGGGAGGAGCCATGGTGGAGCCGATGAAGGGAGGAGCCATGGTGGAGCCGATGAAGGGAGGAGCCATGGTGGAGCCGATGAAGGGAGGAGCCATGGTGGAGCCGATGGAGGGAGGAGCCATGGTGGAGCCGATGAAGGGAGGAGCCATGGTGGAGCCGATGAAGGGAGGAGCCATGGTGGAGCCGATGCAGGGAGGAGCCATGGTGGAGCCGATGAAGGGAGGAGCCATGGTGGAGCCGATGTAGGGAGGAGCCATGGTGGAGCCGATGGAGGGAGGAGCCATGGTGGAGCCGATGGAGGGAGGAGCCATGGTGGAGCCGATGGAGGGAGGAGCCATGGTGGAGCCGATGAAGGGAGGAGTCATGGTGGAGCCGATGGAGGGAGGAGCCATGGTGAAGCCGATGGAGGGAGGAGCCATGGTGGAGCCGATGGAGGGAGGAGCCATGTTGGAGCCGATGGAGGGAGGAGCCATGTTGGAGCCGATGGAGAGAGGAGCCATGGTGAAGCCTATGGAGGGAGGAGCCATCGTGGAGTCGATGGAGGGAGGAGCCATGGTGGAGCTGATGGAGGGAGGAGCCATGGTGGAGCCGATGGAGGGAGGAGCCATGATGGAGCCGATGGAGGGAGGAGCCATGGTGAAGAAAGGACTCCAGGGGGCCAACTAACGGAGGGGGAGCAGGTGGAAGAGGAGACCAGGGTTTAGATGGAGAACTGACAAGCCAAGGTGATGCTGAGGATCAGGAGGAACATGGCGATACCGACGGCTCTGGGGCCTGAGGAGCAGGCGGGGATCCAGAGGGCCAGGGTGGAGCCGAAGAGACAGAAGACTACGGTGGAGCTGGGGCGAGGGAGGAATCCAACGGAGCCAGAGGGATGAGGAAGCATGGCGGAGCTGGTGGATTGATGGGCCACGGTGGAGATGAGGGAGGTGGGAGCCCAGCGGAGCTGGTGGACTGATGGGCCACGGTGGAGATGAGGGAGGTGGGAGCCCAGCGGAGCTGGTGGACTGATGGGCCAAGGTGGAGATGAGGGAGGTGGGAGCCCAGCGGAGCTGGTGGACTGATGGGCCACGGTGGAGATGAGGGAGGTGGGAGCCCAGCGGAGCTGGTAGACTGATGGGCCAAGGTGAGATGAGGGAGGTGGGAGCCCAGCGGAGCTGGTGTACTGATGGGCCACGGTGAGATGAGGGAGGTGGGAGCCCAGCGGAGCTGGTAGACTGATGGGCCAAGGTGAGATGAGGGAGGTGGGAGCCCAGCGGAGCTGGTAGACTGATGGGCCAAGGTGAGATGAGGGAGGTGGGAGCCCAGCGGAGCTGGTGGACTGATGGGCCACGGTGGAGATGAGGGAGGTGGGAGCCCAGCGGAGCTGGTAGACTGATGGGCCAAGGTGAGATGAGGGAGGTGGGAGCCCAGCGGAGCTGGTAGACTGATGGGCCAAGGTGAGATGAGGGAGGTGGGAGCCCAGCGGAGCTGGTAGACTGATGGGCCAAGGTGAGATGAGGGAGGTGGGAGCCCAGCGGAGCTGGTGGACTGATGGGCCACGGTGAGATGAGGGAGGTGGGAGCCCAGCGGAGCTGGAGGACTGATGGGCCACGGTGGAGATGAGGGAGGTGGGAGCCCAGCGGAGCTGGTGTACTGATGGGCCAAGGTGGAGATGAGGGAGGTGGGAGCCCAGCGGAGCTGGTAGACTGATGGGCCAAGGTGAGATGAGGGAGGTGGGAGCCCAGCGGAGCTGGTGTACTGATGGGCCAAGGTGAGATGAGGGAGGTGGGAGCCCAGCGGAGCTGGTGGACTGATGGGCCACGGTGGAGATGAGGGAGGTGGGAGCCCAGCGGAGCTGGTGTACTGATGGGCCACGGTGAGATGAGGGAGGTGGGAGCCCAGCGGAGCTGGTAGACTGATGGGCCAAGGTGAGATGAGGGAGGTGGGAGCCCAGCGGAGCTGGTAGACTGATGGGCCAAGGTGAGATGAGGGAGGTGGGAGCCCAGCGGAGCTGGTGGACTGATGGGCCACGGTGGAGATGAGGGAGGTGGGAGCCCAGCGGAGCTGGTGGACTGATGGGCCACGGTGAGATGAGGGAGGTGGGAGCCCAGTGGAGCTGGTGGACTGATGGGCCACGGTGGAGATGAGGGAGGTGGGAGCTTAGCGGAGCTGGTGGACTGATGGGCCACGGTGAGATGAGGGAGGTGGGAGCCCAGCGGAGCTGGTGTACTGATGGGCCACGGTGAGATGAGGGAGGTGGGAGCCCAGCGGAGCTGGTGGATTGATGGGCCACGGTGGAGATGAGGGAGGTGGGAGCTCAGCGGAGCTGGTGGACTGATGGCCCACGGTGAGATGAGGGAGGTGGGAGCCCAGCGGAGCTGGTGGACTGATGGGCCACGGTGGAGATGAGGGAGGTGGGAGCTTAGCGGAGCTGGTGGACTGATGGGCCACGGTGAGATGAGGGAGGTGGGAGCCAAGCGGAGCTGGTGTACTGATGGGCCACGGTGGAGATGAGAGCTGGTGGACTGATGGGCCACGGTGAGATGAGGGAGGTGGGAGCCCAGCGGAGCTGGTGGACTGATGACTGACGAGAGAAAGCGGAGGCATAACGCTCTGTTTGAACTGAATTCACATCTCACTGAAGATGCAAACGCACATCACACACATTCACAATGTCAAGATTCAGTCCATTACAACAGTGAATGTTTGAACGCTTGTGTAGAGGAGTACCTTTAGTTTAGTCAGCGTGTGCATGTCTGCGATGAAGTCCAGCAACTCGCTCAGATACTGCCTCAGACACTCCATGGCCGCGGTCGTACACTGCGGGACAGACATCCGTCACTAACACACACACACACACACACACACAGCAGATGTGATGAGAGACGAGGCTCACCCCGGGCAGAGCGGTGATCATGTGCTTCTGGAGGATGGTGGACTCAGCCAGCCTCGTCCCGATGTCTGAACACACAAACTGAGGACAGCATAGAACATTACTGACTCTCTCACACACTGATCTCATGAGCCTGTTTACAGATGTTCACACACCAGCACATGACACCAAACCAAACACTCATCTTTACAAAACAGTGTTTTTGGACATAATATGTGCAGCTGTCTTATTAGTGCTAGCAACAGAAAGCTAGATGGTATTTTCCTCTACTGTCCCTTACTGTGAGACGGAATGGATCTGAATAATGACTTGTCTTCTGTAGAGCGGCTTATAGCTGAAATTTAATTAATTCCCTAATCGCTGACCTGTCCATGAACAGTGTGTGTTCCAGTGACTCTGCGGTGATCTGTGTGGCAGTAGCTGTACCTGCACCAGCAGCAGCAGGTTCGTATCGGGAATAGAGGACTTGAACTTCAGAGCCTGAAGCAGCTCCAGAACCACGATACGCGACATGTAGAACTTGTCTCTTTCCTGCATCAAACAGGGGAAAATATCATTTTTAAAAACAATTCAATTCAACTCACATTTATTTGTATAGCGCTTTTCACAATACACATCATTTCAAACCAGCCTTACAGAAAATGCACGAGTCCACATTACAATGTACAGTGATCTGTTATCAGAGGTGACGGTCTTAGTTATGTATTTCAGAAATGTACATATACAAAATCACAGCAAAAAAATTATTAATTTAAACAATGCAATAATTTAAGGCAGAAACAATGATCTAATTGAAGTAATGAATACATGTTTGTTAACAACTGACTATGACAGAAAATTGTAGCATTGGTGCAACAAGCAATTGTAAAATCTTTGTAGGACATAAAATCAAGCTAGCGGACGTCAGATTATCTCTTGTGGAATAAACACTGACAAATAAAGGCTTGTTCACCTTGCTGAAGTTTTTGTAGCATAAACCACAGATCTCTACGAGATACGAGAGACTGAACACACCGTACTGGAGGACAAAACTCAGCAGTTTGGAGAAGGGCTCCAGCAGACTCTGCAGGACGACACAGGAGAAGCAGAACACACACATTCATGACCAGAACACACACTTACGGTTCATCCGAGGGCAACCTTATAAAACACACAGCCACAGAAATGTATGAGCTTACTCTTGTTGCGTTAGTGACGGGAATCTTCAACAAACAGATGATTATCCTCAGGCTTGAGTCCAGCGGACACTTCATAAAGGAGAAGAGAGAAACCGTGAGCTTTGTGAGACTCTGATCATATACACCACTGTAGAGATTTTAAGGATGAACCAAACACAAATTAATCAAATTAATCTCTCATGGGATTCATTCAAATGTGATTCAGCATTCCGGATCTGAACACCACATTCCAAAGTCACAAGACGGCTCCAAATTGTCTAGAAAACCCCCCCAGAGAAGACTTTTATGGCCCCGCAGGCCCCAGAGATAAGCCTAAACAGGAAAAACGCTGTCACTATTATCCTTAAGCAAGACAAAGCTGCTCAGAAATGGTGAAACGAGGCCTGACCACCAAGGGGCCTGACCACCTTTGACCCCCCCCCAAATTAATGATTGATGGTTCGTTCAGGTCATGTCTTATAAGTGCATATAGAAACTTGGGATTTCACTATCTCACTCTTAAAACTCATTCTTTCCTCACTCTCTTTCTTTCTGCAACTTGCGTGTGCGTGTGTTTGTGTTAGATATTCGTTTTATGTTTTAGGATAATCAATAAAGTCTTGTTTATATTTGAAAAGATATTTGCCTTGTGTTGTGCTTGCACATTTAATGTCTTGTACTGTCGATCTAAAGTTACCTTGCTAATACATAGTGTTTCACTATAGATTGGATATTTATATCTGTGCCAAGGTTATAATTACGGCCCGTTCAAATGAACTCTAAACGAGTCATTTGCTCGGTTCCATAGTGATTCGGTCAAGATTCATTGCAAATCGATGAATCATTCCTTTTGAGCTAAATGGGCCTTCCGGCCCCCCTTAAATACATTTTATGTATATTATTATTGTGTACATTCGTTACACCACAGTGATCATATACACCACAGTGATCATATACACCACAGATACATCACAGAGATCATACACACTACAGTGATCATATACACCACAGTGATCATATACACCAGTGATCATATACATCACAGAGATCATACACACCACAGTGATCATATACACCACAGTGATCATATACACCACAGTGATCATATACACCACAGATACATCACAGAGATCATACACACCACAGTGATCATATACATCAGTGATCATATACACCAGTGATCATATACACCAGTGATCATATACAGTGAGGAAAATAAGTATTTGAACACCCTGCTATTTTGCAAGTTCTCCCACTTAGAAATCATGGAGGGGTCTGAAATTGTCATCGTATGTGCATGTCCACTGTGAGAGACATAATCTAAAAAAAAAAATCCAGAAATCACAATGTATGATTTTTTAACTATTTATTTGTAAGATACAGCTGCAAATAAGTATTTGAACACCTGAGAAAATCAATGTTAATATTTGGTAGAGTAGCCTTTGTTTGCAATTACAGAGGTCAAACGTTTCCTGTAGTTTTTCACCAGGTTTGCTCACACTGCAGGAGGGATTTTAGCCCACTCCTCCACACAGATCTTCTCTAGATCAGTCAGGTTTCTGGGCTGTCGCTGAGAAACACAGAGTTTGAGCTCCCTCCAAAGATTCTCTATTGGGTTTAGGTCTGGAGACTGGCTAGGCCATGCTAGAACCTTGCTATGCTTCTTACAGAGCCACTCCTTGGTTATCCTGGCTGTGTGCTTTGGGTCATTGTCATGTTGGAAGACCCAGCCTCGACCCATCTTCAATGCTTTAACTGAGGGAAGGAGGTTGTTCCCCAAAATCTCGCAATACATGGCCCCGGTCATCCTCTCCTTAATACAGTGCAGTCGCCCTGTCCCATGTGCAGAAAAACACCCCCAAAGCATGATGCTACCACCCCCATGCTTCACAGTAGGGATGGTGTTCTTGGGATGGTACTCATCATTCTTCTTCCTCCAAACACGGTTAGTGGAATTATGACCAAAAAGTTCTATTTTGGTCTCATCTGACCACATGACTTTCTCCCATGACTCCTCTGGATCATCCAAATGGTCATTGGCAAACTTAAGACGGGCCTTGACATGTGCTGGTTTAAGCAGGGGAACCTTCCGTGCCATGCATGATTTCAAACCATGACGTCTTAGTGTATTACCAACATTAACCTTGGAAACGGTGGTCCCAGCTCTTTTCAGGTCATTGAGCAGCTCCTCCCGTGTAGTTCTGGGCTGATTTCTCACCTTTCTTAGGATCATTGAGACCCCACGAGGTGAGATCTTGCATGGAGCCCCAGTCCGAGGGAGATTGACAGTCATGTTTAGCTTCTTCCATTTTCTAATGATTGCTCCAATAGTGGACCTTTTTTCACCAAGCTGCTTGGCAATTTCCCCGTAGCCATTTCCAGGCTTGTGGAGGTGTACAATTTTGTCTCTAGTGTCTTTGGACAGCTCTTTGGTCTTGGCCATGTTAGTAGTTGGATTCTTACTGATTGTATGGGGTGGACAGGTCTCTTTATCTAGCTAATGACCTCAAACAGGTGCATCTAATTTAGGATGATAAATGGAGTGGAGGTGGACATTTTAAAGGCAGACTAACAGGTCTTTGAGGGTCAGAATTCTAGCTGATAGACAGGTGTTCAAATACTTATTTGCAGCTGTATCATATAAATAAAAAAATGTACACCACAGATACACCACAGTGATCATATACACCAGTGATCATATACACCACAGTGATCATATACACCACAGTGATCATATCCACCAGTGATCATATATACCACAGAGATCATATACACCACAGATACACCACAGTGATCATATACACCAGTGATCATATACACCATAGTGATCATATACACCAGTGATCATATATACACCACAGTGATCATATACACCACAGAGATCATATACACCAGAGATCATATACACCACAGTGATCATATACACCACAGATACACCACAGTGATCATACACCAGTGATCATATACACCACAGAGATCATATACACCACATATACACCACAGTGATCATACACCAGTGATCATATACACCACATATACACCACAGTGATCATACACCAGTGATCATATACACCACAGTGATCATATACACCAAAGTGATCATATACACCACAGATACACCACAGTGATACACCACAGTGATCATATACACCACAGATACACCACAGTGATCATATACACCACAGTGATCATATACACCACAGATACACCACAGAGATCATATACACCACAGAGATCATATACACCACATAGATCATATACACCACAGTGATCATATACACCACAGAGATCATATACACCACATAGATCATATACACCACAGTGATCATATACACCACAGTGATAATATACACCACAGTGATCATATACACCACAGATACACCACAGTGATCATATACACCACAGTGATAATATACACCACAGTGATCATATACACCACAGTGATCATATACATCAGTGATCATATACACCACAGTGATCATATACACCACAGTGATCATATGCACCACAGTGATCATATACAGTGATCATATACACCACAGAGATCATATACACCACAGTGATCCACAGAGATCATATACACCACATTGATCATACACACAGTGATCATACACCAGTGATCATATACACCACAGTGATCATACACCAGTGATCATATACACCACAGAGATCATATACACCACATATACACCACAATGATCATACACCAGTGATCATATACACCACAGTGATCACATACACCACAGTGATCATATACACCACAGTGATCATATACACCACAGAGATCATATACAGCACAGTGATCATATACACCACAGTGATCATATACACCAGTGATCATATACACCACAGTGATCATATACACCACGATCATATACACCACAGAGATCATATACACCACAGTGATCATATACACCACAGTGATCATATACACCACAATCATATACACCACAGAGATCATATACACCACAGTGATCATATACACCACAGAGATCATATACACCACAGTGATCATATACACCACATTGATCATACACACAGTGATCATACACCAGTGATCATATACACCACAGTGATCATATACACCACAGAGATCATATACACCACAGTGATCATATACACCACAGAGATCATATACAGCACAGTGATCATATACACCACAGTGATCATATACACCACAGAGATCATATACACCACAGATACACCACAGTGATCATATACACCACATTGATCATACACACAGTGATCATACACCAGTGATCATATACACCACAGTGATCATACACCAGTGATCATATACACCACAGAGATCATATACACCAGTGATCATATACACCACAGTGATCATACACCAGTGATCATATACACCACAGTGATCACATACACCACAGTGATCATATACACCACAGTGATCATATACACCACAGAGATCATATACAGCACAGTGATCATATACACCACAGTGATCATATACACCACAGTGATCATATACACCACAGAGATCATATACACCACAGTGATCATATACACCAGTGATCATATACACCACGGTGATCATATACACCACAGTGATCATATACACCAGTGATCATATACACCACAGTGATCATATACACCAGTGATCATATACACCACAGTGATCATATACACCACAGAGATCATATACACCACAGTGATCATATACACCACAGTGATCATATACACCAGTGATCATATACACCACGGTGATCATATACACCGCAGTGATCATATACACCAGTGATCATATACACCACAGATACACCACAGTGATCATATACACCAGTGATCATATACAGCACAGAGAGAGACTGAAGCGCACCTTGAGCGGCAGCACAGTGGGCAGTTTGGCCAGGAAGGTCTGGAACTGGTTGCAGATGGTGGTCCACAGGTTGCTGGGCGAGTCCATGGGAAGAGTCTCCATGAAGGTGGCGATGTTGTCCAGACAGTGCAGGATAGCGCCGCCTGCTGGCAGAGACTTCTTATTGTTCAGACCCTAGAACGACACCAGCAGCTTTACTGCAGTTTCCCAGCAGCCACAATACAACCATTCACAGCTCATGCACATACTATTAGTGTAAAGCAGAGTCTTAATAATGAAGGTTGTGATGAATGTCCTGGAGATTAAGCTCTAATTGTGGAAAACGTGACTCTCCGTTACAAAGGAAAGTAAGACGGCTTTAAGCAAAGCTTTCCAGACTGTCCTCTGCTGGAAGACGTGTGTGTGTGAGACGCACCTCCAGCAGCTGACTCAGCGCTGCCACAGAGCTCAGCTCATTGAAATCCACCAGAGCCATGGCCAGTGTCCGCAGGAAGCTTCCGTCTGAAACCAGAGAGAGCAGTTTGAGTGTGTGTGTGTGTGTGTGTGTGTGTGTGTCTGCGTGTGTGTGTGTGTGTGTGTGTGTGTGTGTGTGTGTGAGCTGTTTCTCAGACCTTTAATGTTGCTCTGGAAGAGCTGTGGTAGGATGCCGTTGGGCGCTAGCTGATGGAGGACGCAGCGCAGGAACTGCTTGGCCACACCAGCGACGTTCCCGGGAATCAACATGCTACACACACACACACACACACACACATACACACACACACACACACACCAGTGACGTGGACGCCGGCTCCTTTTATGAGGCTGGATCGTTGGAGGCGGCTCTTTCGGCCCACAAATGGTTCTTCATTTACAGATTTTTACAATCTCTAGGACACATTTCTCAATACTCATGTCACACCATTGCACTAGCCAATGAAGAGTTTGATAAAGTGACCTCAGAGGCGGGTGATGTCACCAACCAGGAAACTATAAAGCCTGCCCACACTAGGTAACGCTAGCTTCTGTGTCTTCAGCAAGCGCTCTCTGTGAATCGTGTGTCTTATTTGGTGTTGTCTGTCTCATTATATATTATATATATCATTATGGTGAGCAAACAAAGTTACAGGTTGTGTGTGTCCATCCCTGCCCTCGCTACATCACGGGTGCGGACACACAATCTGTGTGTTGTTTGTTTGTGAGTGTATGCAGATGCAGCCCGAGGGTGTGCAGACGGTGAACAGCTTCCTCTTCCTCTTCCTCTTCCTCTTCCTTCCATACTATTAGAAGCTAGTGTTACACTTTTGGCAGGCTTTATAGTTTCCTGGTTGGTGACGTCACCCGCCTCTGACGTCGTGTTACACCATTGGACTGATTTAATTTGCGCTTCATGACGCAATCACGCAGAGCGTTCCCACAGCATCAATCTATGCAACATCTCGTTCCCATCTACAGGGAAACGAGGCTACAGTCGTAACCGAGGCATTTTGGTAGTTTTAGTAAATGTGAAATGAACTGCTGTGAAGCTGAGAGTTAGTAAAGAGAACTGTGTGAAGACTGAGTTTTGAAAATGTTTAAATATTGAGATTTATTATACTAAAATGATACTAAACCTTTCCAGAATACCTTAGTTTTACATAATTTTTTTATATAAAATCTTTAGTATTGAAAAAAAAACATTACAGATAATATAATCGTGAACACATCAACGCAACAGTCAGTACAAAAGTAATCATTTTACTCGTAATAATTAATCGTAATAATTCACAAAAACAAAGATCAGCTCTCAGACAGGAGCCGACTTCCATTGTTCACAAAGGACACAAGCTAACTCAGTCAGGAGAATAACCCTCGTACAGCTGTAGAGTAACTCACCTTTCAGCCTGACCTGTGAAGTTGGAGCTCGAGGCCAACCTGCAGAATTAAAGCAGAAAACTGAAAGAAAGCCCCAG
>JAULUF010000032.1:275000-355000 GCA_031834385.1 Semotilus atromaculatus | reverse complement strand
ATGCTTTGAATCATTCTGTATTGTATAAAGTGGTGTAGAAATAAAGCTGACTCGACTTAACTAAGCCCACATCTGGATCTGATCAGATCTCTCACTTTTACAGCACAAATGAAGCTCATGAAACAGAAGCAGTGGGCCGGTGTTCATATAAACACTGGTTCAGTGTAGTTGAGTTAGTGTGAAGTGATTTACTGGACACTGAGGAGCGATGGCTGGTTTCGGGGACGGCCGCCTCCAGAGCCGGAGCCGAGGCCGATTCTCTGGGCTTCTCCAGGTTCGTCAGGGATTTCTCATCTGTGTGAATGTCAAAACATTCAGTCTCTGAACTCTGTGTGCAACCACTTCTGGACAACAGCAGAACACTGTAATATTAACAGTTCTCCAACAGGACCCTAACCAGTGGTGTGAATGTACACTGTGCATTATGTGAACTAGATTAGGGCCAGGACAGTTAGTCTCACTATTTTTCTTCTGAAAGTCTTCTTATTAAAATTAATATTGTGAGAGACTTATTATCAAATGAAAACAGTTCAAGGACTTTTCAAGCACTACTTTTTAAATTTTTTTGGTAAATAAAATAAATATACAAGCTAATATAACATGCTGTGGACAGTGAGTGACTTGCCTGAGGTAAATGTGGTTACAGTACATGAGATATTATTCTCAAACTGTTTTATTGATGTCTTTCTGCGCTTGAAACACTGTTTGAGAGATTACAAGTAAACATATCTAAGCATAGATTGGGTGTTTCTCAAATGAACAACTGTGTCCTTCCTAGGCTAGTGTCCTCCTCAGCATTCTGGAACGAGACACTCTAGTAAGACCGCATGTCTACCGAAAACCGAAAAAGAGGAAATCAAGGCCGAAAACCGAAAACCGAAACACCGAAAGAAATTATGCCAATTATTAATACTATTGCATTTATGACAATGACTGTGTACTAAATTCAAGGCATTGCAATTGCATAAATTAATATTGCAATTAATATTACACCCATGTAATATGCACCCCCATCACAACATTAACACACACGCATCACAACATTAACACACCCCCATCACAACATTAACACACACGCATCACAACATTAACACACCCCCATCACAACATTAACACACACGCATCACAACATTAACACACCCCCATCACAACATTAACACACACCCATCACAACATTAACACACACCCATCACAACATTAACACACACCCATCACAACATTAACACACACCACTCACAACATTAACACACCCCCATCACAACATTAACACACACAACCATCACAACATTAACACACACCCATCACAACATTAACACACCCCCATCACAACATTAACACACACCCATCACAACATTAACACACACCACTCACAACATTAACACACCCCCATCACAACATTAACACACACAACCATCACAACATTAACACACACCCAGCACAACATTAACACACACCCAGCACAACATGAACACACACCTAGCACAACATTAACACACACCCAGCACAACATTAACACACCCCCATCACAACATTAACACACACCCAGCACAACATTAACACACACCACTCACAACATTAACACACACACCCATCACAACATTAACACACACCCAGCACAACATTAACACACACCCAGCACAACATGAACACACACCCAGCACAACATTAACACACACCCAGCACAACATTAACACACACCCATCACAACATTAACACACACACCCATCACAACATTAACACACACCCAGCACAACATTAACACACACCCAGCACAACATTAACACACCCCCATCACAACATTAACACACACGCATCACAACATTAACACACCCCCATCACAACATTAACACACACGCATCACAACATTAACACACCCCCATCACAACATTAACACACACCCATCACAACATTAACACACACCCATCACAACATTAACACACACCCATCACAACATTAACACACACCACTCACAACATTAACACACCCCCATCACAACATTAACACACACAACCATCACAACATTAACACACACCCATCACAACATTAACACACCCCCATCACAACATTAACACACACCCATCACAACATTAACACACACCACTCACAACATTAACACACCCCCATCACAACATTAACACACACAACCATCACAACATTAACACACACCCAGCACAACATTAACACACACCCAGCACAACATGAACACACACCTAGCACAACATTAACACACACCCAGCACAACATTAACACACCCCCATCACAACATTAACACACACCCAGCACAACATTAACACACACCACTCACAACATTAACACACACACCCATCACAACATTAACACACACCCAGCACAACATTAACACACACCCAGCACAACATGAACACACACCCAGCACAACATTAACACACACCCAGCACAACATTAACACACACCCATCACAACATTAACACACACACCCATCACAACATTAACACACACCCAGCACAACATTAACACACACCCAGCACAACATTAACACACCCCCATCACAACATTAACACACACCCAGCACAACATTAACACACACCCAGCACAACATTAACACACACCCAGCACAACATTAACACACACCCTGCACAACATTAACACACACCCTGCACAACATTAACACACACCCAGCACAACATTAACACACACCCAGCACAACATTAACACACACCCAGCACAACATTAACACACACACCCATCACAACATTAACACACACCCATCACAACATTAACACACACCCAGCACAACCTTAACACACACCCAGCACAACATTAACACACCCCCATCACAACATTAACACACACCCATCACAACATTAACACACACCACTCACAACATTAACACACACCCAGCACAACATTAACACACACAACCATCACAACATTAACACACACCCATCACAACATTAACACACACCCAGCACAACATTAACACACCCCCATCACAACATTAACACACACAACCATCACAACATTAACACACACCCAGCACAACATTAACACACACCCAGCACAACATGAACACACACCTAGCACAACATTAACACACACCCAGCACAACCTTAACACACACCCAGCACAACATTAACACACCCCCATCACAACATTAACACACACAACCATCACAACATTAACACACACCCAGCACAACATTAACACACACCCTGCACAACATTAACACACACACCCATCACAACATTAACACACACCCAGCACAACCTTAACACACACCCAGCACAACATTAACACACCCCCATCACAACATTAACACACACCCATCACAACATTAACACACACCACTCACAACATTAACACACACCCAGCACAACATTAACACACCCCCATCACAACATTAACACACACCCATCACAACATTAACACACACCCAGCACAACATTAACACACCCCCATCACAACATTAACACACACAACCATCACAACATTAACACACACCCAGCACAACATTAACACACACCCAGCACAACATGAACACACACCTAGCACAACATTAACACACACCCAGCACAACATTAACACACCCCCATCACAACATTAACACACACCCAGCACAACATTAACACACACCACTCACAACATTAACACACACCCAGCACAACATTAACACACACCCAGCACAACCTTAACACACACCCAGCACAACATTAACACACCCCCATCACAACATTAACACACACCACTCACAACATTAACACACACACCCATCACAACATTAACACACACCCAGCACAACCTTAACACACACCCAGCACAACATTAACACACCCCCATCACAACATTAACACACACCCATCACAACATTAACACACACCACTCACAACATTAACACACCCCCATCACAACATTAACACACACAACCATCACAACATTAACACACACCCAGCACAACATTAACACACACCCAGCACAACATGAACACACACCTAGCACAACATTAACACACACCCAGCACAACATTAACACACCCCCATCACAACATTAACACACACCCAGCACAACATTAACACACACCCAGCACAACATTAACACACACCACTCACAACATTAACACACACCCATCACAACATTAACACACACACCCATCACAACATTAACACACACCCAGCACAACATTAACACACACCCAGCACAACATGAACACACACCCAGCACAACATTAACACACACCCAGCACAACATTAACACACACCCATCACAACATTAACACACACACCCATCACAACATTAACACACACCCAGCACAACATTAACACACACCCAGCACAACATTAACACACCCCCATCACAACATTAACACACACCCAGCACAACATTAACACACACCCAGCACAACATTAACACACACCCTGCACAACATTAACACACACCCAGCACAACATTAACACACACCCAGCACAACATTAACACACACCCAGCACAACTTTAACACACATCCAGCACAACATTAACACACACCCAGCACAACATTAACACACACCCTGCACAACATTAACACACACCCAGCACAACATTAACACACACCCAGCACAACATTAACACACACCCAGCACAACATTAACACACACCCTGCACAACATTAACACACACACCCATCACAACATTAACACACACCCAGCACAACCTTAACACACACCCAGCACAACATTAACACACCCCCATCACAACATTAACACACACCCAGCACAACATTAACACACACCCAGCACAACATTAACACACCCCCATCATAACATTAACACACCCCCATCACAACATTAACACACACAACCATCACAACATTAACACACACCCAGCACAACATTAACACACACCCAGCACAACATTAACACACACCCTGCACAACATTAACACACACACCCATCACAACATTAACACACACCCAGCACAACCTTAACACACACCCAGCACAACATTAACACACCCCCATCACAACATTAACACACACCCAGCACAACATTAACACACACCCAGCACAACATTAACACACACCCAGCACAACATTAACACACACCCAGCACAACATTAACACACACCCAGCACAACATTAACACACCCCCATCATAACATTAACACACACCCAGCACAACATTAACACACCCCCATCACAACATTAACACACACACATCACAACATTAACACACCCCCATCACAACATTAACACACACGCATCACAACATTAACACACCCCCATCACAACATTAACACACACGCATCACAACATTAACACACCCCCATCACAACCTTAACACACACCCAGCACAACATTAACACACCCCATCACAACATTAACACACACCCACCACAACATTAACACACACCCAGCAAAACATTAACACACACCCAGCACAACATTAACACACACCCAGCACAACATTAACACACCCCCATCATAACATTAACACACACCCATCACAACATTAACACACACCCATCAAAAAACCAAAACACACGCATCACAACATTAACACACCCCCATCACAACATTAACACACACGCATCACAACATCAACACACCCCATCACAACATTAACACACACCCAGCACAACATTAACACACACCCAGCACAACATTAACACACACCCAGCACAACATTAACACACACGCATCACAACATTAACACACCCCCATCACAACATTAACACACACCCATCACAACATTAACACACACCCATCACAACATTAACACACACCCATCACAACATTAACACACACCCAGCACAACATTAACACACCCCATCACAACATTAACACACACCCATCACAACATTAACACACACCCAGCACAACATTAACACACCCCCATCACAACATTAACACACCCCCATCACAACATTAACACATACCCATCACAACATTAACACACACCACTCACAACATTAACACACCCCCATCACAACATTAACACACACAACCATCACAACATTAACACACACCCAGCACAACATTAACACACACCCAGCACAACATGAACACACACCTAGCACAACATTAACACACACCCAGCACAACATTAACACACCCCCATCACAACATTAACACACACCCAGCACAACATTAACACACACCACTCACAACATTAACACACACCCATCACAACATTAACACACCCCCATCACAACATTAACACACACCCATCACAACATTAACACACACCACTCACAACATTAACACACCCCCATCACAACATTAACACACACAACCATCACAACATTAACACACACCCAGCACAACATGAACACACACCCAGCACAACATTAACACACACCCAGCACAACATTAACACACACCCATCACAACATTAACACACACACCCATCACAACATTAACACACACCCAGCACAACATTAACACACACCCAGCACAACATTAACACACCCCCATCACAACATTAACACACACCCAGCACAACATTAACACACACCCAGCACAACATTAACACACACCCAGCACAACATTAACACACACCCTGCACAACATTAACACACACCCAGCACAACATTAACACACACCCAGCACAACATTAACACACACCCAGCACAACATTAACACACACCCAGCACAACATTAACACACACCCTGCACAACATTAACACACACACCCATCACAACATTAACACACACCCAGCACAACCTTAACACACACCCAGCACAACATTAACACACCCCCATCACAACATTAACACACACCCAGCACAACATTAACACACACACAGCACAACATTAACACACACCCAGCACAACATTAACACACACCCAGCACAACATTAACACACACCCAGCACAACATTAACACACCCCCATCATAACATTAACACACCCCCATCACAACATTAACACACACAACCATCACAACATTAACACACACCCAGCACAACATTAACACACACCCAGCACAACATTAACACACACCCAGCACAACATTAACACACACCCTGCACAACATTAACACACACACCCATCACAACATTAACACACACCCAGCACAACCTTAACACACACCCAGCACAACATTAACACACCCCCATCACAACATTAACACACACCCAGCACAACATTAACACACACCCAGCACAACATTAACACACACCCAGCACAACATTAACACACACCCAGCACAACATTAACACACACCCAGCACAACATTAACACACCCCCATCATAACATTAACACACACCCTGCACAACATTAACACACATCCAGCACAACATTAACACACACCCAGCACAACATTAACACACCCCCATCATAACATTAACACACACCCTGCACAACATTAACACACACCCATCACAACATTAACACACACACCCATCACAACATTAACACACACCCAGCACAACATTAGCACACACCCAGCACAACATGAACACACCCCCATCACAACATTAACACACACACCCATCACAACATTAACACACACCCAGCACAACCTTAACACACACCCATCACAACATTAACACACACCCAGCACAACCTTAACACACACCCAGCACAACATGAACACACACCCATCACAACATTAACACACACACCCATCACAACATTAACACACACCCAGCACAACCTTAACACACACCCAGCACAACATTAACACACCCCCATCACAACATTAACACACACCCAGCACAACATTAACACACACCCAGCACAACATTAACACACACCCAGCACAACATTAACACACACCCAGCACAACATTAACACACACCCAGCACAACATTAACACACCCCCATCATAACATTAACACACACCCTGCACAACATTAACACACATCCAGCACAACATTAACACACACCCAGCACAACATTAACACACCCCCATCATAACATTAACACACACCCTGCACAACATTAACACACACCCATCACAACATTAACACACACACCCATCACAACATTAACACACACCCAGCACAACATTAGCACACACCCAGCACAACATGAACACACACCCAGCACAACATTAAAGCTGCCGTCGGCAACTTTTTTTTAATCATATTCAGCGAATTTGACACTATATTCCGACAGAGGAACATAAATAAAGTGGGTTTAGAAAAAAACCTGAGCTTCTAACTCCACCTGGACCGTGTTATTTGTTTAGCAAAAATCCACCGCTTCCGGTTCATTGTGTCCAATCAGCGCAGGGGGGTGTGAGATCTGACTGTCAATCACAAGTCGTGCATGCACACGTCAATCACATGCGTGTGCCCGAAGTTCGCGCAGTAGCGAAGAGTGATGGCGCACTGACGAGCACGAACTCTGTGGGAGGGTATTCGTTGATAGTGGGGGAGAAGCATGAGAGTTGTAAACATTCAACATTTTTCCTAAGTCCACTCAATCAGCCAGAGTTGCCGACGGCAGCTTTAACTGTAGAATTCTATCTATCGATTCTATCGAACCCTGATGCGTTTGCGTGTATATTACGTCATCGCAAACGTGCATGATAGAAAACAGAACATGGGCCAATATATTGTGCTTTTTATTAATTCTCTGCTATTATGTGCAGTTGAGTGAACAATACAGGTTTACTCTGTGTGTGCCTTAAGTTCTGCTGATTGCATACGGACTCTTCTGAGGAGATGGAGACGGTGGATTTCCAAATTTGTTGCCCTGATTCCACGCGCAATGCTCGCGCGAATACACTGCCGGCTCACTCTCGCTCGTAATTCATCAACACTATCATCCCATACAAGTGTTTTATTTAACTGAATAGGGTTGAACAAAAAGCTAAAACCTATGCGCAGATCACTTTAATTCCTGAATAAGTGCGCACCCGAGTCCGTGTTGTTTGCACATTCACGCGAGCCGCGCCACGGTTCGGGAATCGGGAGCAACTGAACTCAGACCACCTCCTCCTGTAGTCTCGGGTGTTTCATGCGAACCGTGTCCCGTTCCGAACTAAACTGCCAGTGTGAAAGCCCCCTGAAGTACATCCACACCGCAAACATGTTGCTTCAGACAAGCACGTGCAGGTCGCGGTTTCTGTTTGCGTCATCACAACATTTCGGCCGTATTGTTTCGGTGATAAAAGTCTTTCGGCCGAAAACCGAAAATGCTCTTTTGGGCCATTTTCGACCGAAAATTTTCGGTGGCCGAATATTCGGTGCATCCCTAGAAAATATTATTTTTAACTTACATTTCATAATAAACTCAGACGAGCTCAGTACGACTCGTTTTCCAACAGTTTATTTAGTTAATAGGAATGTGTGCAAAGGATTGTGGGTGATTTAAGGCCACAAAGGATGCATCCGATGCATCCTTCAGTACAGGCCGAATGAAGGACGTGAAACGAAGGCTGCCTTCCAAGCGACGCTTGATGATGTGGTAGTCGAGATATGCAGCTTTCCGTTAGAGAAACACGCATAGTGTGTTCTTCTTCTGCACTTTTCCTGTTCTGTCAGTTGTGTGTGTGTGTGGGGGGGGGGGGGGGGGGGTTGCTAATACATTGCTAAATCAGTACTAAAACATTACGATGTCCATCAATCGATTAAAATAGTACATTGGGTTTAATTTGTCGTTTAGGCTGAATCCCAATTCTCTGTCTTACCCCTTCCCCTTCCCCCTTCCCCTTAGTTATGCACGTTCACGTGAGAGTAAGAGCTATCCCAATTCTCATTTTGATCTAGGGGTAGGGCTAAGGGGAAGGGGTAGATACCCCTTAAAACCAAGAATTTGGGTACCCAGAATGCACTGCGCAACCGGCAACAATGGCGGGCATATCATCCAGAGAGTCCCATACATTTAAGTATTTTCGGCTTAAATGATTGATTAAAAAATTATGACAGTCTTGTTTTGTGCTCTACACAGTTATGTACATATATATATTTGCAACTACAGTGAAGAAAATAAGTATTTGAACACCCTGCTTTTTTGCAAGTTCTCCCACTTAGAAATCATGGAGGGGTCTGAAATTGTCATCGTAGGTGCATGTCCACTGTGAGAGACATAATCTAAAAATAAATATCCAGAAATCACAATGTATGATTTTTTAACTATTTATTTGTAAGACACAGCTGCAAATAAGTATTTGAACACCTGAGAAAATCAATGTTAATATTTGGTACAGTAGCCTTTGTTTGCAATTACAGAGGTCAAACGTTTCCTGTAGTTTTTCACCAGGTTTGCACACACTGCAGGAGGGATTTTGGCCCACTCCTCCACACAGATCTTCTCTAGATCAGTCAGGTTTCTGGGCTGTCGCTGAGAAACACGGAGATTGAGCTCCCTCCAAAGATTCTCTATTAAGTTTAGGTCTGGAGACTGTCTAGGCCACGCCAGAACCTTGATATGCTTCTTACAGAGCCACTCCTTGGTTATCCTGGCTGTGTGCTTCGGGTCATTGTCATGTTGGAAGACCCAGCCTCGACCCATCTTCAATGCTCTAACTGAGGGAAGGAGGTTGTTCCCCAAAATCTCGCAATACATGGCCCCGGTCATCCTCTCCTTAATACAGTGCAGTCGCCCTGTCCCATGTGCAGAAAAACACCCCCAAAGCATGATGCTACCACCCCCATGCTTCACAGTAGGGATGGTGTTCTTGGGATGGTCCTCATCATTCTTCTTCCTCCAAACACGGTTAGTGGAATTATGACCAAAAAGTTCTATTTTGGTCTCATCTGACCACATGACTTTCTCCCATGACTCCTCTGGATCATCCAAATGGTCATTGGCAAACTTAAGACGGGCCTTGACATGTGCTGTTTTAAGCAGGGGAACCTTCCGTGCCATGCATTATTTCAAACCATGACGTCTTAGTGTATTACCAACAATGACCTTGGAAACGGTGGTCCCAGCTCTTTTCAGGTCATTGACCAGCTCCTCCCGTGTAGTTCTGGGCTGATTTCTCACCTTTCTTAGGATCATTGAGACCCCACGAGGTGAGATCTTGCATGGAGCCCCAGTCCGAGGGAGATTGACAGTCATGTTTAGCTTCTTCCATTTTCTAATGATTGCTCCAACAGTGGACCTTTTTTCACCAAGCTGCTTGGCAATTTCCCTGTAGCCCTTTCCAGCCTTGTGGAGGTGTACAATTTTGTCTCTAGTGTCTTTGGACAGCTCTTTGGTCTTGGCCATGTTAGTAGTTGGATTCTTACTGATTGTATGGGGTGGACAGGGGTCTTTATGCAGCTAACGACCTCAAACAGGTGCATCTAATTTAGGATAATAAATGGAGTGGAGGTGGACATTTTAAAGGCAGACTTTGAGGGTCAGAATTCTAGCTGATAGACAGGTGTTCAAATACTTATTTGCAGCTGTATCTTACAAATAAATAGTTAAAAAATCATACATTGTGATTTCTGGATTTTTTTTTTTAGATTACGTCTCTCACAGTGGACATGCACCTACGATGACAATTTCAGACCCCTCCATGATTTCTAAGTGGGAGAACTTGCAAAATAGCAGGGTGTCAAATCGAAGCTCTGAAACTGGCAAGAGCAGCTTCCAAATCCTCAGTTCTCATCCTGCTAGATCTGTCAGCAGCCTTTGACACAGTTAACCACCAGATCCTCCTGTCAATCCTAAAGACGATGGGAATCTCGGGAACCGCACTCCAATGGTTCAAGTCTTACCTCTCAGGTAGGTCCTTCAGGGTGTCGTGGAGGAGTGAGGTGTCGAAGTCACAACATCTACCTACTGGAGTGCCTCAGGGCTCAGTGCTTGGACCACTTCTCTTCTCCATCTACATGACATCACTAGGAAACTGTGATTCAGAAACATGGCTTTTCCTATCACTGCTACGCTGATGACACACAAATCTACCTCTCATTCCAGCCTGATGATCCGACGGTAGCTGCTCGCATCTCAGCATGCCTGACAGACATCTCTGACTGGATGAAAGACCACCACCTTCAACTTAACCTTGCGAAGACAGAGCTACTTGTGATCCCGGCCAATCCAACACTTTGTCACAACTTCACTATTCAGCTAGGCCCGTCATCCATATCTCCATCACGGTCAGCCAGGAACCTTGGAGTTGTTATTGATGATCAATTGAACTTCACAGACCACATTACTAGAACTGCCCGGTCCTGCAGATTTGCTTTGTATAACATTAGGAAGATCAGGTGCTTCCTATCAGAGCATGCTACACAACTCCTTGTTCAAGCGCTTGTTCTATCCAGACTGGACTATTGCAATGCTCTCCTGGCTGGTCTTCCAGCTTGCACGATCAAACCTCTGCAGCTAATCCAAAATGCTGCAGCTAGAGTGGTTTTTAACGAGCCGAAGAGAGCACACGTCACTCCTCTCCTCACAAAACTGCACTGGCTGCCAGTTGCAGCTCGCGTCAAATTCAAGTCACTGCTTATAGAATTGCTTATAGAACAACCACTGGCTCTGCTCCCTTTTACCTAAACTCATTACTTCAGACTTATGTCCCATCCAGAAATTTGCGCTCTGCAAGCGAACGTCGTCTTGTGGTGCCACGTCAAAGAGGCACAAGATCTCTTTCTCAGACCTTTACCATGACTGTTCCTTGCTGGTGGAATGACCTTCCCAACTCAACCAGAGCTGCTGAGTCCGTAGTCATTTTTAAGAAACGGTTGAAGACGCATCTCTTTCGGCAGCACTTGTTCCAGTAATACTAACACTTTCTCTTCCTTTCTATTTATAAAAAAAAAAAATAAAAAAAAATTGTACGGGTTCTACGTTGGATTAAACTGTGAAAGGTTATAGCACTTACATTTTGTTGTCCTGCTGTTAGTTTAACTGCTTCTATGGTTCTCATTTGTAAGTCGCTTTGGATAAAAGCGTCTGCTAAATGAATAAATGTAAATGTAAATGTGTTCAAATACTTATTTTCTTCACTGTATGTTGTTTATTGAAACGTTTTTAATGTTTTTAAAAATCGCTAGTTTGCTACGCTAGGCTATGCTAACGTTACATTGCTGATTTGCACAATCAGTCCCACATTTCGAGATCACCAAAATATCCGGGATTCAGCTTTTACTTTCTACAGTCGCCATTCAATATGTGTACATTATTTGAAACTGACAACTAAGTTACGTGCCAGCTTTGCAGGTGATGCATTCAGCTTCAAACGGATCCCAAACGAGACGAAAACACAGGAATATTAGCAATGCTAAAATGCACATCAACATATCACTTGTTTAGCGTTCATGTACATCAGGAAAAAAAATCTCTGAATGCCCCACATGAAACTTTAGTTTTCCGACCTTACCATCGTGTCGACTTATTTTGATTAATATGTGCGAGGGAGAGACCAATACAGCGCTTAGTTTTGAGACGGTGAAGCCTTTCGCTTGGCTCCGAAGAGAGAGAGAGAGAGGGCGCGCGCGACCGGGGCTCCCTCTCTCTCTCTGCTCGTTCAGGTAAACATGCGCCCTGTCACAAGCGCAGCAGTTCAACTACATTTCTCTTCTCCCTTGATTTCTGCGATTTGTTGCAGACAATAAACACACTTGCAGACGGCATCTTGGAAGTTTGTGATAAACACTTGTCGCCCCTGGTGACACAGACGCCAGTTAATGATGATGTATGACGTAACCTAGTGGCGTCTCATTTCATAGGGGTATGTTTTCACCCCTAGCGCTTACCACTCGGTTTCGAGGGACAAGGGCTAGGGGTAAGACGAAGGGGTAGGGGTAGGGGTAAGACAGAGAATTGGGATTCAGCCTTAATGAGACCTAATATATTTTGTTAGTGCCGTGAATTTTCACGTGAATAAATACATGGATACGACTATTTTGTGTCTGTACTTTAATGGTCCAGTGGTACAACTTTTGCGTGTAAGTGGTTCTAGGTTCTAAAACGCACCCGTTTTTTTTTTTTTTCTCATCAAAACCGAATATGTTCATCAGTGGTTGTATATCAAGCAGGGACACTTTACTGGAACGAATGTTTTCCGCAGCGGATTGAAGCGCGTGTCCGAGTGAAGACTGTGCGCCAGCCACAAGAGGTCAATGTATCCACAACACTGAGCACAGCGGCAACGATCACTTTGATCACTTGGTTTTAAAACACATTTCAGCGCTAGATCGCCTCTTATTTCACAAAAGAACAAAATGAATGCTCTGCTAATTAACTAGAGATGTTTTATTTATATGTATTGGTATATCCGTGCCGCGAGATGTTTTAAAAAGTGGTAGGGACAATATCGACCCTAGCAAAAGTGGTAAGGACACGTCCCAGCCGTCCCACCCGCAATTTACGCCTATGCCTGTGACTGATTGTATTCGTCGTTTTCCCCGAACCATGACGAATACATGTACCATTACACCCCTAGTACAAACACAAATCAACAAAGACGTAGAAACATATCATATATGCTGTATAACCCGAACTGACTGACCTGACTCTGCAGTCGTCTCACTCATCTTGTCCAGAGTGTTGAAGGTGATGTCCAGATATTCCCTCTGGATGGCGCTGACGGCGATCTTCCTCTCTTTGCGCTGGCGTGGCACGATCTGAATCTTGAATTCAGCTTCGTCACTCTCATCGTCGGGTTTGGGCTCGCTGTCTCTCTCATCGGTCTCTTCTGTGTCCTCGTCTCCTGCCCGTTCTAGAGACTCCATGGGGATGTGTTGTAGGACCGACCGGCTGGAGGGACTGGGACTCGTTCCACTGCTATCCTTCCTGCAGGAATCCTCCAGGGAAGCGTTTGGCATGTGCGAGGTCTTCCTGAAGAGATCCCTCTTCTGCTTCAGGGTCATGGTGCTCTCCTGCTGAGCCGTGGAGTCGGGCAGATCCAGAGTCGCCGCTCTCCGCTGGTCCCTGCTGCAGTCCTCCACGCTGACCTGCACCACAGGAGGAGAACGGCCGGCCGACGGGTCCTCAGCTCTGCTCAGCACTCCGCCGGGGAGCTTCAGCGCCTCAAACAGGTCCTCGTTACTCTCCACGATCCGCAGAGGAGGCAGCGGCTCGAATATCAGCGAGTCGCTGTCGGAGAGTGAGAGGATGGAGCGCTTCTCAGGGATGGAGGTACAGTCTGAGGAGAGATCGATGAGATCCGGGTCGTCCTTGTCCAGCGGCGAGTCCAGGCCGGCGGGTTTATCTTCAAAAGTCTCCATGCAGCTGAGACGCACTTCAGGGATGATGGGCCTGACGCTGGAGCCGCTGCGGTCGATGACGGAGTGGCCGTTGGAGGAGTCCTTCCCGTGGTGCTGCGCTCTGTGCTGCTGCCGGCCGATGGAGGACGACGAGGAGGGCTGGAGGGCCGGAGGACCCTGCAGGTCACAGCGGTCGATGCAGGACTTGCGCCGGTGCTCGTCCAAGTTGAAGAGGATGGAGTCGGTGTTGCCGATATCCAGAGACTTCTGCTTGTGCATGGCCTGCAGTCTCTTCTTCCGGCTGCTGCCGTCCTCTCGCCCGGAGTACAGCAGTGTGTCCTGCAGCGCACCGCCCTCCTTGTACTCCGCCAGCTCAATCTCACCTGAAGAAGAGGAGAAGAGATGATGATGAAGGCGAGTGAGAGCACACGCATCTGTCCAGGCTAGAGATAAGCTGGTATACGGTAATGTGTTTTTGTTAGTAATGTGCGCCAATAGGCTGCCCCACAACGTGCTACACTCTGCATATTACACACACAGGGTTAATCAGGATTACCCTCCTCCCTCCCCAGCTCCTCCTGTCTCAGTCAGGATTACCCTCCTCCCTCCCCAGCTCCTCCTGTCTCAGTCAGGATTACCCTCCTCCCTCCCCAGCTCCTCCTGTCTCAGTCAGGATTACCCTCCTCCCTCCCCAGCTCCTCCTGTCTCAGTCAGGATTACCCTCCACCCTCCCCAGCTCCTCCTGTCTCAGTAAGGATTACCCTCCTCCCTTCTCAGCTCCTCCTGTCTCAGTCAGGATTACCCTCCTCCCTCCCCAGCTCCTCCTGTCTCAGTAAGGATTACCCTCTTCCCTCCTCAGCTCCTCCTGTCTCAGTCAGGATTACCCTCCTCCCTCCCCAGCTCCACCTGTCTCAGTCAGGATTACCCTCCTCCCTCCCCGGCTCCTCCTGTCTCAGTCAGGATTACCTTCCTTCCTCCCCAGCTCCACCTGTCTCAGTCAGGATTACCCTCCTCCCTCCCCAGCTCCTCCTGTCTCAGTCAGGATTACCCTCCACCCTCCCCAGCTCCTCCTGTCTCAGTAAGGATTACCCTCCTCCCTTCTCAGCTCCTCCTGTCTCAGTCAGGATTACCCTCCTCCCTCCCAGCTCCTCCTGTCTCAGTAAGGATTACCCTCTTCCCTCCTCAGCTCCTCCTGTCTCAGTCAGGATTACCCTCCTCCCTCCCCAGCTCCTCCTGTCTCAGTCAGGATTACCCTCCTCCCTCCGCAGCTCCTCCTGTCTCAATCAGGATTACCCTCCTCCCTCCCCAGCTCCTCCTGTCTCAGTCAGGATTACCCTCCTCCCTCCCCAGCTCCACCTGTCTCAGTCAGGATTACCCTCCTCCCTCCCCAGCTCCTCCTGTCTCAGTCAGGATTACCCTCCTCCCTCCCCAGCTCCTCCTGTCTCAGTCAGGATTACCCTCCTCCCTCCCCAGCTCCTCCTGTCTCAGTCAGGATTACCCTCCTCCCTCCTCAGCTCCTCCTGTCTCAGTAAGGATTACCCTCCTCCCTTCTCAGCTCCTCCTGTCTCAGTCAGGATTACCCTCCTCCCTCCCCAGCTCCTCCTGTCTCAGTAAGGATTACCCTCCTCCCTCCTCAGCTCCTCCTGTCTCAGTCAGGATTACCCTCCTCCATCCCCGGCTCCTCCTGTCTCAGTCAGGATTACCTTCCTTCCTCCCCAGCTCACCTGTCTCAGTCAGGATTACCCTTCCTCCCTCCCCAGCTCCTCCTGTCTCAGTCAGGATTACCCTCCTCCCTCTCCAGCTCCACCTGTCTCAGTCAGGATTACCCTCCTCCCTCCCCAGCTCCTCCTGTCTCAATCAGGATTACCCTCCTCCCTCCCCAGCTCCTCCTGTCTCAGTCAGGATTACCCTCCTCCCTCCCCAGCTTCTCCTGTCTCAGTCAGGATTACCCTCCTCCCTCCCCAGCTCCACCTGTCTCAGTCAGGATTACCCTCCTCCCTCCCAAGCTCCTCCTGTCTCAGTCAGGATTACCCTCCTCCCTCCCCAGCTCCTCCTGTCTCAATCAGGATTACCCTCCTCCCTCCCCAGCTCCTCCTGTCTCAATCAGGATTACCCTCCTCCCTCCCCAGCTCCTCCTGTCTCAGTCAGGATTACCCTCCTCCCTCCCCAGCTCCTCCTGTCTCAGTCAGGATTACCCTCCTCCCTCCCCAGCTCCACCTGTCTCAGTCAGGATTACCCTCCTCCCTCCCCAGCTCCTCCTGTCTCAGTCAGGATTACTCTCCTCCCTCCCCAGCTCCTCCTGTCTCAGTCAGGATTACCCTCCTCACTCCCCAGCTCCTCCTGTCTCAGTCAGGATTACCCTCCTCCCTCCCCAGCTCCTCCTGTCTCAGTCAGGATTACCCTCCTCCCTCCCCAGCTCCTCCTGTCTCAGTCAGGATTACCCTCCTCCCTCCCCAGCTCCACCTGTCTCAGTCAGGATTACCCTCCTCCCTCCCCAGCTCCACCTGTCTCAGTCAGGATTACCCTCCACTCTCCCCTGAAAATATGAATAATGACTATGACAGTGTGAAACGCCACACTCACTCCTTTGAGCGCTGAGCTCCACAGGCTGATACTTGACAGACTTGCTGCCGCCGATCCTCTTGAGCCGAGCGAAGAAGGTCTGCGACTCCTTACTACCGGCTCCCGTCGGCGTGTCGTGGATGTCGGACTCGTCGAACACACTGTCCTCCTCTGCACGGGAAACACAGGCATTAATGCAGCAGGTCCACAGGGAGCGCTCAGACCTGAGCTTCTCGCTGTTAGGGTTAGACTCAGACCTGAGCTTCTCGCTGTTAGGGTTAGACTCAGACCTGAGCTTCTCGCTGTTAGGGTTAGACTCAGACCTGAGCTTCTCACTGTTAGGGTTAGACTCAGACCTGAGCTTCTCGCTGTTAGGGTTAGATTCAGACCTGAGCTTCTCGCTGTTAGGGTTAGACTCAGACCTGAGCTTCTCGCTGTTAGGGTTAGACTCAGACCTGAGCTTCTCGCTGTTAGGGTTAGACTCAGACCTGAGCTTCTCGCTGTTAGGGTTAGACTCAGACCTGAGCTTCTCGCTGTTAGGGTTAGACTCAGACCTGAGCTTCTCGCTATTAGGGTTAGACTCAGACCTGAGCTTCTCGCTGTTAGGGTTAGACTCAGACCTGAGCTTCTCGCTGTTAGGGTTAGACTCAGACCTGAGCTTCTCGCTGTTAGGGTTAGACTCAGACCTGAGCTTCTCGCTATTAGGGTTAGGGTTAGACTCAGACCTGAGCTGTAGATCTCGTACCTTTCTCCTTCTCGCTGTAGCGGCTGATGTTGGAGTTGTCGCTGTACAGCGGGCCTGCGGACACATGCGACCTGCAGCTGTGGTACTGAGCGTTCAGTGTGTTGATGGTGATGTGGATCAGATGGAGCACCACATCTTTACTCACGTCCATATCTCTGTACGGATACTGAAAAACAGCCAGACTGATTAATGATGACTTACCCTGCGACTGAGCAAAAACACAGATGGAAACACAAAACAACACTAAGCCGGTGTTAATGCTTTTAGGTGAATAAAATGCATGTTCTTTTCACGGAAGAGATCCCTCATATTGCACTTATATCTAGGTTGAAGAGAAATCGACAGACAGTTGTGTGATGGCATTCGGCTTGCTTTTCCAAGAGGTTTCTAGACCTTGTCAAGTGAGGAAATCGATCCTGGATGAGACCAAAATTAATGCATCATATTGAGTTGATTTCATGTCATGATGTTTAGTGTGTGTCTGAGGAGCGTCATTAACCAGCATTAATCGCCTCTGCCATTCACAAAACTGGATAATGTTATTCAAGTACCTGTAATTCATCACAGTAAAATTTAATCCACTGAAAAACACTATTCTGCTTCAATGATTCATCTCTCTTCCATTAACTTGTAATTTGTAATTATCTTGTAACTGTGGACACTTATTTTAACTTGATGTGTAGTCAGTGTTGTATGGACTCCTGCCACACCAACTAAAACACATGGAAAATAACACTGGGCTTTTGTGTTCACAGCTTTGACCTGCTCGGCAACTTGTCATCACAAACTATCAGAAGATCAATGTCTTTAATTGGTGTCTTTCCTTAAATCGTACAATTCCTAAATATATTTCACAAAATAACAGTGGTCAGTCCATTTATTTATTCTGAAAGGTCCCATTCGGTTTACAAAGCTACATGTGGGATTTTGATAAGTTGAATTTATGGTATTTTTTGTTTTTGTAAATTGTTATGAAGAAAAATGTGAATCCGCTGCTATAAATATGAGGGTGCAACACAGTAAAATCAGGCAATTTCTTAATTGATCTCTCGTGTCTTTTACCAGGTTAGCCCGACCGGCCCCGCTGCCGCAGTTACGCTGAAAGCAGGGCCTAAAACTAACCTACCAATGGCCGGTGACTTCTGAAAATGTGCCGGCCATTAATATTTTTTACCGACCAAGAAACAAAAACATTGAAATTGGACATTGCAAAAACAGGCAGTTTAGATATCAGTGAAATTTCACATATCTCTATTCCAATTTGATACCACAGCTAAAACTATACTAGCTAACTAATACAAATTTTATATATTATTATTAAAGAAAAGTGAACAGTCAGTAATAAAATAAAAACAAATAATCAAATTAGAAGTGAAAGCACAAATAAATACAAAATATTAAAGATACCAATCAAATGAACAATGCTTTTCAGGTCGATCTGACAGTAGTTTTCAGGCACAGAAATGTAATAAAGTAAGCAATGTAAAATTACACAGCATAGTCTTCACTGAAAATTAAACATCGTTATTAATTCATCCTTATTAAATTTACAAAAGTTATTCAGTCAAGAGCAGTGAGTGATTTTTTCTTTGTCTTTTGTTGTTTGGTTAACATTAAAAACACAGATAGCAGCAGGAATATTAGGCTGCTGTCACTTTAAGAGCGAATGCACCGATCCACTAGAGTGCCGAAGTTATGACGCCACTTTGTAGGCCAAAATGCAGAAGTGAGTTAGCATTTAGCACTTCCGGTTCCCTCGCCCTAAAGTCTATGGGTTTTTTTAATGGGTTTCTGCTAAATCGCCTGAAATAAGGTCTGTGGTTAACGAAGCCTCTAAATATTTTCACGTTTTGATCTATGACATAAAACACACCAGTTATAACCTGCTTGGGATTTTTTTAACTTTTTACCGTTATCATTGTATATCTAACGGCTTTACTTAGGCTTCAAAATGTATACATTTTGGATTAACTTGTAAAGATTATCTTGATTGACAAAACGTGTAAGGGTCACAACTCTTTGTTGAACACAGATCTTATTTTTTGCTTATTTCCACGTGGTGGAGCATTGTGTAGCCTACATGGGATAAAAAAATTATTAACGTTAATAATTTAAGCATAAGCACTGACGTTAGCCAATCATAACAGTGGGCGTTAACACTGAACTGTTAAAGGGGAAACACCCCCAAAACAGACTGTTTTACTCAGAGGGGGAGAAATAGGGTGGGAAAAGGTCATAAATCACTACATTTTTAAAGTTTTTTTGTACAAAAAACTATAGTAATACTATAATTGCACCTAAGGGAACATAATAAAAAAAAAAAAAAAAACATGTCATGACCCCTTTAAATTGTCAAGTATTAAACTGTTGTGAAGATGCAGCTGTGTCCACTGTACCGAGCATCGTTCACGTTACAATTCATAAAAATGTTCCCTGCCAATTGGCGAGTGACAACGTTTCATTTAAATCACCAACGCCGATTTGACCTGCATTTGTTAATGTTCTGCCCGGGACGCATACCTTGTAGAGGATGACGAGCAGGGCTTTGAGCCACATCTGTCGTATGTGAGGCTTGAGGGCCCACAGCGAGCAGCGCGGCGGCTCCTGGAAGTTGGGCCGGAGCTGAGGACACGTGCAGTACTTCAGCACCTGCACCACCAGCGGCAGCAGCTGCTTCCCCAAGCCAATGTTGTAGTCCATGACCTGAGGAGACAACACAAGCAGTGTGACCCCGGGCCGCGGGAGAGGAGCGCACACACGGCTGAACTCACCTGAGCGATCCCTGCGATGAAGGCGTTGAAGCAGGTGGAGGAGCGCATCTTCTGCGGCGTGATCATGAAGCAGCCCATCTGCTGATCGAATCCCAGCAGCACGTACAGGTGCCGCTTTACTGTGTTGAAGGCTTTGGCACTGCCGATGTCCGCCTCGGCGCTGCTCTTGTCTTTGGCCATGAACTTCATGAGCACCATGATGAGCTGGTGGACGGTCTGGTGATCGATCCCGGCGTCCTCCGGCAGCAGGTCTTTAATGATGGAGTCCTCCTCGAGAGGAGAGCTGTCCCCTGCAGACAACAGGAGCGGTTACGGTCTTCTGCAGACAACAGGAGCGGTTACGGTCTTCTGCAGACAACAGGAGCGGTTATGGTCTTCTGCAGACAACAGGAGCGGTTACGGTCTTCTGCAGACACTGTACGTGATGATTAACACACAGCACAGTTACGGTCTTCTGCAGACAACAGGAGCGGTTACGGTCTTCTGCAGACACTGTACGTGATGATTAACACACAGCACAGTTACGGTCTTCTGCAGACAACAGGAGCGGTTACGGTCTTCTGCAGACACTGTACGTGATGATTAACACACAGCACAGTTACGGTCTTCTGCAGACAACAGGAGCGGTTATGTTCTTCTGCAGACACTGTACGGGATGATTACTGTACAGCTCAGAGGAGGAACCGACCGCCTAACGCCACGTCAGGAGCGGATACTATAAATGGCATCCTCGTCTACAGGGAGGAACTCTTACTACTTTTATCCCGGTCTCGACCCTGCTGTCTAATTTATTGATTAGGAATCCCAGAACGCTCCTCTGGCCAACCAGTTTTTAACTCCTGTGATTTATCAGGATATTAGCCTACACTTCATCAGTATGCGGATCCATCAATGCACACCTTGGACAAATGCTACGGCAATATAGCAGATGGCTCTAAGGCTGTGTTCTGCATCAGATCCGAACGTAACATTACACATCTGCTATCTGAATATCAGGCCAAGCTAAAACAAGAGAAACCAGTGCCAGTGAGATCCAGCCGTGGACAGATTAGTGTAAAGAGGAGCTTAGAGACTGTGCTTTGATGCATGTGATAATGTACATTAAATCACTGACACGATCACATCTTATATAAGTTTTTTGTGAAAATAATTGTGTTACAACAAAAACAATTTGAATTTATCCAAATAACAGGTTGTGGCTCACTGAATATCTTAAAGCACACCTTAAAGGGTTAGTTCACCCAAAAATGAAAATTCTGTTAGTAATTACTCACCCTCATGTTGTTCCAACCCCCGAAAGAAGACTTTCGTTCATCTTCGTGAACACGAATTAAGATATTTGTGATTAAATCTGAGAGCTGGATCACTCCTCCATAGGCTTCTAAGGGACTGAAACTTGTTCCCCCGAAACGTTATTAAAGACATCGTTAAAATACTCCAAGTGACTACAGTGGCTCAATCTTCAGTTTATCAAGCGACGAGAATACTTTTTGTGCGCAAAAACAAACAAAAATAACGACTTTATTTCAACTACTAATTTCCTTCTCTGTGGGCCACGTCAGTTAACGTAGTGTGATAGCGTAGTGCGATAGCGTAGTGTGATAGCGTAGTGTGATAGCGTAGCGTGATCCGTAGTGTGATGGCGTAGTGTGATGGCGTAGTGTGATGGCGTAGTGTGATAGCGTAGCGTGATTCGTAGCGTGATAACGAAGTGCGATAGCGTAGTGCGATAGTGTAGCGTGATCCGTAGTGTGATGGCGTAGTGTGATGGCGTAGTGTGATGGCGTAGTGTGATGGCGTAGTGTGATGGCGTAGTGTGATGGCGTAGTGTGATGGCGTAGCGTGATCCGTAGTGGGATGGCGTAGTGTGATGGCGTAGTGTGATGGCGTAGTGTGATAGCGTAGCGTGATCCGTAGTGTGATGGCGTAGTGTGATGGCGTAGTGTGATGGCTTAGTGTGATGGCGTAGTGTTATAGCGTAGTGTGATAGCGTAGTGTGATAGCGTAGCGTGATAGCGTAGCGTGATAGTGTGATAGCGTAGTGTGATAGAGTAGTGTGATAGTGTAGCGTGATAGCGTGATAGTGTGATAGCGTAGTGTGATAGAGTAGTGTGATGGCGTAGTGTGATGGCGTAGTGTTATAGCGTAGTGTGATAGCGTAGTGTGATAGCGTAGCGTGATAGCGTAGCGTGATAGTGTGATAGCGTAGTGTGATAGAGTAGTGTGATAGTGTAGCGTGATCCGTAGTGTGATAGCGTAGTGTGATAGCGTAGTGTGACGGCGTAGTGTGATAGCGTAGTGTGATCCGTAGTGTGACGGCGTAGTGTGATAGCGTAGCGTGATCCATTGTGTGATGGCGTAGTGTGATGGCGTAGTGTGATAGCGTAGCGTGATCCGTTGTGTGATGGCGTTGTGTGATAGCGTAGTGTGATAGCGTAGTGTGATAGCGTAGCGTGATCCGTAGTGTGATGGCGTAGTGTGATAGCGTAGCGTGATCCGTAGTGTGATTGCGTAGTGTGATGGCGTAGTGTGATGGCGTAGTGTGATGGCGCAGTGTGATAGCGTAGCGTGATCCGTAGTGTGATGGCGTAGTGTGATGGCGTAGTGTGATGGAGTAGTGTGATGGAGTAGTGTGATAGCGTAGTGTGATAGCGTAGTGTGATAGCGTAGCGTGATAGTGTGATAGCGTAGTGTGATAGAGTAGTGTGATCCGTAGTGTGATGGCGTAGTGTGATGGCGTAGTGTGATGGCGTTGTGTGATAGCGTAGTGTGATAGCGTAGCGTGATCCGTAGTGTGATGGCGTAGTGTGATGGCGTAGTGTGATGGCGTAGTGTGATGGCGTAGTGTGATAGCGTAGTGTGATAGTGTGATAGCGTAGTGTGATGGCGTAGTGTGATGGCGTAGTGTGATAGCGTAGTGTGATAGCGTAGCGTGATAGTGTGATGGCGTAGTGTGATGGCGTAGTGTGATGGCGTAGTGTGATGGCGTAGTGTGATGGCGTAGTGTGATAGCGTAGCGTGATAGTGTGATAGCGTAGCGTGATCCGTAGTGTGATGGCGTAGTGTGATGGCGTTGTGTGATAGCGTAGTGTGATAGCGTAGTGTGATAGCGTAGCGTGATCCGTAGTGTGATGGCGTAGTGTGATGGCGTAGTGTGATGGCGTAGTGTGATGGCGTAGTGTGATAGCGTAGTGTGATAGCGTAGCGTGATAGTGTGATAGCGTAGTGTGATGGCGTAGTGTGATAGAGTAGTGTGATAGAGTAGTGTGATAGCGTAGCGTGATCCGTAGTGTGATGGCGTAGTGTGATGGCGTAGTGTGATGGCGTAGTGTGATAGCGTAGCGTGATCCGTAGTGTGATGGCGTAGTGTGATGGCGTAGTGTGATGGCGTAGTGTGATGGCGTAGTGTTATAGCGTAGTGTGATAGCGTAGTGTGATAGCGTAGCATGATAGCATAGCGTGATAGTGTGATAGCGTAGTGTGATAGAGTAGTGTGATAGTGTAGCGTGATAGCGTGATAGTGTGATAGCGTAGTGTGATAGAGTAGTGTGATAGAGTAGTGTGATGGCGTAGTGTGATGGCGTAGTGTTATAGCGTAGTGTGATAGCGTAGTGTGATAGCGTAGCGTGATAGCGTAGCGTGATAGTGTGATAGCGTAGTGTGATAGAGTAGTGTGATAGTGTAGCGTGATCCGTAGTGTGATAGCGTAGTGTGATAGCGTAGTGTGATGGCGTAGTGTGATCCGTAGTGTGACGGCGTTGTGTGATAGCGTAGTGTGATGGCGTAGTGTGATGGAGTAGTGTGATGGAGTAGTGTGATGGAGTAGTGTGATGGCGTAGTGTGATCCGTAGTGTGACGGCGTTGTGTGACGGCGTTGTGTGATAGCGTAGTGTGATGGCGTAGTGTGATGGAGTAGTGTGATGGAGTAGTGTGATAGCGTAGTGTGATAGCGTAGTGTGATAGCGTAGCGTGATAGTGTGATAGCGTAGTGTGATAGAGTAGTGTGATCCGTAGTGTGATGGCGTAGTGTGATGGCGTTGTGATATAGCGTAGTGTGATAGCGTAGCGTGATCCGTAGCGTGATGGCGTAGCGTGATGGCGTAGTGTGATGGCGTAGTGTGATGGCGTAGTGTGATAGCGTAGTGTGATAGTGTGATAGCGTAGTGTGATGGCGTAGTGTGATGGCGTAGTGTGATAGCGTAGTGTGATAGCGTAGCGTGATAGTGTGATGGCGTAGTGTGATGGCGTAGTGTGATGGCGTAGTGTGATGGCGTAGTGTGATAGCGTAGTGTGATAGTGTGATAGCGTAGTGTGATGGCGTAGTGTGATGGCGTAGTGTGATGGCGTAGTGTGATAGCGTAGTGTGATAGCGTAGCGTGATAGTGTGATGGCGTAGTGTGATGGCGTAGTGTGATGGCGTAGTGTGATGGAGTAGTGTGATAGCGTAGCGTGATAGTGTGATAGCGTAGCGTGATAGTGTGATGGCGTAGTGTGATGGCGTAGTGTGATGGAGTAGTGTGATAGCGTAGCGTGATAGTGTGATAGCGTAGCGTGATAGTGTGATAGCGTAGCGTGATAGTGTGATGGCGTAGTGTGATGGCGTAGTGTGATGGCGTAGTGTGATGGCGTAGTGTGATGGAGTAGTGTGATAGCGTAGCGTGATAGTGTGATAGCGTAGCGTGATCCGTAGTGTGATGGCGTAGTGTGATGGCGTAGTGTGATGGCGTTGTGTGATAGCGTAGTGTGATAGCGTAGTGTGATAGCGTAGCGTGATCCGTAGTGTGATGGCGTAGTGTGATGGCGTAGTGTGATGGCGTAGTGTGATGGCGTAGTGTGATGGCGTAGCTTGATAGTGTGATAGCGTAGTGTGATGGCGTAGTGTGATGGAGTAGTGTGATGGCGTAGTGTGATGGCGTAGTGTGATAGAGTAGTGTGATAGAGTAGTGTGATAGAGTAGAGTGATAGCGTAGCGTGATAGCGTAGCGTGATCCGTAGTGTGATGGCGCAGTGTGATGGAGTAGTGTGATGGAGTAGTGTGATGGCGTAGTGTGATAGAGTAGTGTTATAGCGTAGTGTGATAGCGTAGTGTGATAGCGTAGCGTGATAGCGTAGCGTGATAGTGTGATAGCGTAGTGTGATAGAGTAGTGTGATAGTGTAGCGTGATCCGTAGTGTGATAGCGTAGTGTGATAGCGTAGTGTGATGGCGTAGTGTGATCCGTAGTGTGATGGCGTAGTGTGATGGCGTAGTGTGATGGAGTAGTGTGATGGAGTAGTGTGATGGAGTAGTGTGATGGAGTAGTGTGATGGCGTAGTGTGATGGCGTAGTGTGATGGCGTAGTGTGATGGAGTAGTGTGATGGAGTAGTGTGATGGAGTAGTGTGATGGAGTAGTGTGATGGCGTAGTGTGATGGCGTAGTGTGATGGCGTAGCGTGATCCGTAGTGTGATGGAGTAGTGTGATGGAGTAGTGTGATAGCGTAGTGTGATAGTGTAGTGTGATAGCGTAGCGTGATAGCGTAGCGTGATAGTGTGATAGCGTAGTGTGATAGAGTAGTGTGATAGCGTAGCGTGATCCGTAGTGTGATGGCGTAGTGTGATGGCGTAGTGTGATGGCGTAGTGTGATAGCGTAGTGTGATAGCGTAGTGTGACGGCGTAGTGTGATAGCGTAGTGTGATCCGTAGTGTGACGGCGTAGTGTGATAGAGTAGCGTGATAGCGTAGCGTGATAGTGTGATAGTGTAGTGTGATAGAGTAGTGTGATAGCGTAGCGTGATCCGTAGTGTGATGGCGTAGTGTGATGGCGTAGTGTGATGGCGTTGTGTGATAGCGTAGTGTGATAGCGTAGTGTGATAGCGTAGCGTGATCCGTAGTGTGATGGCGTAGTGTGATGGCGTAGTGTGATGGCGTAGTGTGATGGCGTAGTGTGATGGCGTAGTGTGATAGCGTAGTGTGATAGCGTGATAGTGTAGTGTGATGGCGTAGTGTGATGGCGTAGTGTGATGGTGTAGTGTGATGGCGTAGTGTGATGGCGTAGTGTGATAGAGTAGTGTGATAGCGTAGCGTGATAGCGTAGCGTGATAGTGTGATAGCGTAGTGTGATGGCGTAGTGTGATGGCGTAGTGTGATGGAGTAGTGTGATGGCGTAGTGTGATGGCGTAGTGTGATGGAGTAGTGTGATGGAGTAGTGTGATGGCGTAGTGTGATGGCGTAGTGTGATGGAGTAGTGTGATGGAGTAGTGTGATGGAGTAGTGTGATGGCGTAGTGTGATGGCGTAGTGTGATGGCGTAGCGTGATCCGTAGTGTGATGGCGTAGTGTGATGGCGTAGTGTGATGGAGTAGTGTGATGGAGTAGTGTGAGGAGTAGTGTGATGGAGTAGTGTGATGGAGTAGTGTGATGGAGTAGTGTTATGGAGTAGTGTGATGGAGTAGTGTGATAGCGTAGTGTTATGGAGTAGTGTGATGGAGTAGTGTGATGGAGTAGTGTGATGGAGTAGTGTGATGGAGTAGTGTGATAGCGTAGTGTTATGGAGTAGTGTGATGGAGTAGTGTGATGGAGTAGTGTGATGGAGTAATGTGATGGAGTAGTGTGATAGCGTAGCGTGATAGCGTAGCGTGATCCGTAGTGTGATGGCGTAGTGTGATGGCGTAGTGTGATGGAGTAGTGTGATGGAGTAGTGTGATGGAGTAGTGTGATGGAGTAGTGTGATGGCGTAGTGTGATGGCGTAGTGTGATGGAGTAGTGTGATGGAGTAGTGTGATGGAGTAGTGTGATGGCGTAGTGTGATGGCGTAGTGTGATGGCGTAGCGTGATCCGTAGTGTGATGGCGTAGTGTGATGGCGTAGTGTGATGGAGTAGTGTGATGGAGTAGTGTGAGGAGTAGTGTGATGGAGTAGTGTGATAGCGTAGTGTGATGGAGTAGTGTGATGGAGTAGTGTGATGGCGTTGTGTGATAGCGTAGTGTGATAGCGTAGTGTGATAGCGTAGCGTGATCCGTAGTGTGATGGCGTAGTGTGATGGCGTAGTGTGATGGCGTAGTGTGATAGCGTAGTGTGATAGCGTAGCGTGATAGTGTGATAGCGTAGTGTGATGGCGTAGCGTAGCGTGATCCGTAGTGTGATGGCGTAGTGTGATGGCGTAGTGTGATGGCGTAGTGTGATGGCGTAGTGTGATAGCGTAGCGTGATCCGTAGTGTGATGGCGTAGTGTGATGGCGTAGTGTGATGGCGTAGTGTGATGGCGTAGTGTTATAGCGTAGTGTGATAGCGTAGTGTGATAGCGTAGCATGATAGCGTAGCGTGATAGTGTGATAGCGTAGTGTGATAGAGTAGTGTGATAGTGTAGCGTGATAGCGTGATAGTGTGATAGCGTAGTGTGATAGAGTAGTGTGATAGAGTAGTGTGATGGCGTAGTGTGATGGCGTAGTGTTATAGCGTAGTGTGATAGCGTAGTGTGATAGCGTAGCGTGATAGCGTAGCGTGATAGTGTGATAGCGTAGTGTGATAGAGTAGTGTGATAGTGTAGCGTGATCCGTAGTGTGATAGCGTAGTGTGATAGCGTAGTGTGATGGCGTAGTGTGATCCGTAGTGTGACGGCGTTGTGTGATAGCGTAGTGTAATGGCGTAGTGTGATGGAGTAGTGTGATGGAGTAGTGTGATAGCGTAGTGTGATGGCGTAGTGTGATCCGTAGTGTGACGGCGTTGTGTGACGGCGTTGTGTGATAGCGTAGTGTGATGGCGTAGTGTGATGGAGTAGTGTGATGGAGTAGTGTGATAGCGTAGTGTGATAGCGTAGTGTGATAGCGTAGCGTGATAGTGTGATAGCGTAGTGTGATAGAGTAGTGTGATCCGTAGTGTGATGGCGTAGTGTGATGGCGTTGTGATATAGCGTAGTGTGATAGCGTAGCGTGATCCGTAGCGTGATGGCGTAGCGTGATGGCGTAGTGTGATGGCGTAGTGTGATGGCGTAGTGTGATAGCGTAGTGTGATAGTGTGATAGCGTAGTGTGATGGCGTAGTGTGATGGCGTAGTGTGATAGCGTAGTGTGATAGCGTAGCGTGATAGTGTGATGGCGTAGTGTGATGGCGTAGTGTGATGGCGTAGTGTGATGGCGTAGTGTGATAGCGTAGTGTGATAGTGTGATAGCGTAGTGTGATGGCGTAGTGTGATGGCGTAGTGTGATAGCGTAGTGTGATAGCGTAGCGTGATAGTGTGATGGCGTAGTGTGATGGCGTAGTGTGATGGAGTAGTGTGATAGCGTAGCGTGATAGTGTGATAGCGTAGCGTGATAGTGTGATGGCGTAGTGTGATGGCGTAGTGTGATGGAGTAGTGTGATAGCGTAGCGTGATAGTGTGATAGCGTAGCGTGATAGTGTGATAGCGTAGCGTGATAGTGTGATGGCGTAGTGTGATGGCGTAGTGTGATGGCGTAGTGTGATGGCGTAGTGTGATGGAGTAGTGTGATAGCGTAGCGTGATAGTGTGATAGCGTAGCGTGATCCGTAGTGTGATGGCGTAGTGTGATGGCGTAGTGTGATGGCGTTGTGTGATAGCGTAGTGTGATAGCGTAGTGTGATAGCGTAGCGTGATCCGTAGTGTGATGGCGTAGTGTGATGGCGTAGTGTGATGGCGTAGTGTGATGGCGTAGCTTGATAGTGTGATAGCGTAGTGTGATGGCGTAGTGTGATGGAGTAGTGTGATGGCGTAGTGTGATGGCGTAGTGTGATAGAGTAGTGTGATAGAGTAGTGTGATAGCGTAGCGTGATAGCGTAGCGTGATCCGTAGTGTGATGGCGCAGTGTGATGGAGTAGTGTGATGGAGTAGTGTGATGGAGTAGTGTGATGGCGTAGTGTGATAGAGTAGTGTTATAGCGTAGTGTGATAGCGTAGTGTGATAGCGTAGCGTGATAGCGTAGCGTGATAGTGTGATAGCGTAGTGTGATAGAGTAGTGTGATAGTGTAGCGTGATCCGTAGTGTGATAGCGTAGTGTGATAGCGTAGTGTGATGGCGTAGTGTGATCCGTAGTGTGATGGCGTAGTGTGATGGAGTAGTGTGATGGAGTAGTGTGATGGAGTAGTGTGATGGAGTAGTGTGATGGCGTAGTGTGATGGCGTAGTGTGATGGCGTAGTGTGATGGCGTAGTGTGATGGCGTTGTGATATAGCGTAGTGTGATAGCGTAGCGTGATCCGTAGCGTGATGGCGTAGCGTGATGGCGTAGTGTGATGGCGTAGTGTGATGGCGTAGTGTGATAGCGTAGTGTGATAGCGTAGTGTGATAGTGTAGTGTGATAGCGTAGTGTGATGGCGTAGTGTGATAGCGTAGTGTGATAGCGTAGCGTGATAGTGTGATGGCGTAGTGTGATGGCGTAGTGTGATGGCGTAGTGTGATGGCGTAGTGTGATAGCGTAGTGTGATAGTGTGATAGCGTAGTGTGATGGCGTAGTGTGATGGCGTAGTGTGATAGCGTAGTGTGATAGCGTAGCGTGATAGTGTGATGGCGTAGTGTGATGGCGTAGTGTGATGGCGTAGTGTGATGGAGTAGTGTGATAGCGTAGCGTGATAGTGTGATAGCGTAGCGTGATAGTGTGATGGCGTAGTGTGATGGCGTAGTGTGATGGAGTAGTGTGATAGCGTAGCGTGATAGTGTGATAGCGTAGCGTGATAGTGTGATAGCGTAGCGTGATAGTGTGATGGCGTAGTGTGATGGCGTAGTGTGATGGCGTAGTGTGATGGCGTAGTGTGATGGAGTAGTGTGATAGCGTAGCGTGATAGTGTGATAGCGTAGCGTGATCCGTAGTGTGATGGCGTAGTGTGATGGCGTAGTGTGATGGCGTTGTGTGATAGCGTAGTGTGATAGCGTAGTGTGATAGCGTAGCGTGATCCGTAGTGTGATGGCGTAGTGTGATGGCGTAGTGTGATGGCGTAGTGTGATGGCGTAGTGTGATGGCGTAGCTTGATAGTGTGATAGCGTAGTGTGATGGCGTAGTGTGATGGAGTAGTGTGATGGCGTAGTGTGATGGCGTAGTGTGATAGAGTAGTGTGATAGAGTAGTGTGATAGCGTAGCGTGATAGCGTAGCGTGATCCGTAGTGTGATGGCGCAGTGTGATGGAGTAGTGTGATGGAGTAGTGTGATGGAGTAGTGTGATGGCGTAGTGTGATAGAGTAGTGTTATAGCGTAGTGTGATAGCGTAGTGTGATAGCGTAGCGTGATAGCGTAGCGTGATAGTGTGATAGCGTAGTGTGATAGAGTAGTGTGATAGTGTAGCGTGATCCGTAGTGTGATAGCGTAGTGTGATAGCGTAGTGTGATGGCGTAGTGTGATCCGTAGTGTGATGGCGTAGTGTGATGGAGTAGTGTGATGGAGTAGTGTGATGGAGTAGTGTGATGGAGTAGTGTGATGGCGTAGTGTGATGGCGTAGTGTGATGGCGTAGTGTGATGGCGTAGTGTGATGGAGTAGTGTGATGGAGTAGTGTGATGGAGTAGTGTGATGGCGTAGTGTGATGGCGTAGTGTGATGGCGTAGCGTGATCCGTAGTGTGATGGAGTAGTGTGATGGAGTAGTGTGATAGCGTAGTGTGATAGTGTAGTGTGATAGCGTAGCGTGATAGCGTAGCGTGATAGTGTGATAGCGTAGTGTGATAGAGTAGTGTGATAGCGTAGCGTGATCCGTAGTGTGATGGCGTAGTGTGATGGCGTAGTGTGATGGCGTAGTGTGATGGCGTAGTGTGATAGCGTAGTGTGATAGCGTAGTGTGACGGCGTAGTGTGATAGCGTAGTGTGATCCGTAGTGTGACGGCGTAGTGTGATAGAGTAGCGTGATAGCGTAGCGTGATAGTGTGATAGCGTAGTGTGATAGAGTAGTGTGATAGCGTAGCGTGATCCGTAGTGTGATGGCGTAGTGTGATGGCGTAGTGTGATGGCGTTGTGTGATAGCGTAGTGTGATAGCGTAGTGTGATAGCGTAGCGTGATCCGTAGTGTGATGGCGTAGTGTGATGGCGTAGTGTGATAGCGTAGTGTGATAGCGTGATAGTGTGATAGCGTAGTGTGATGGCGTAGTGTGATGGCGTAGTGTGATGGAGTAGTGTGATGGCGTAGTGTGATGGCGTAGTGTGATAGAGTAGTGTGATAGCGTAGCGTGATAGCGTAGCGTGATAGTGTGATAGCGTAGTGTGATGGCGTAGTGTGATGGCGTAGTGTGATGGAGTAGTGTGATGGCGTAGTGTGATGGCGTAGTGTGATGGCGTAGTGTGATGGAGTAGTGTGATGGAGTAGTGTGATGGCGTAGTGTGATGGCGTAGTGTGATGGAGTAGTGTGATGGAGTAGTGTGATGGAGTAGTGTGATGGAGTAGTGTGATGGCGTAGTGTGATGGCGTAGTGTGATGGCGTAGCGTGATCTGTAGTGTGATGGCGTAGTGTGATGGCGTAGTGTGATGGAGTAGTGTGAGGAGTAGTGTGATGGAGTAGTGTGATAGCGTAGTGTGATGGAGTAGTGTGATGGAGTAGTGTGATGGAGTAGTGTGATGGAGTAGTGTTATGGAGTAGTGTGATGGAGTAGTGTGATAGCGTAGTGTTATGGAGTAGTGTGATGGAGTAGTGTGATGGAGTAGTGTGATGGAGTAGTGTGATGGAGTAGTGTGATGGCGTAGTGTGATGGCGTAGTGTGATGGCGTAGCGTGATCCGTAGTGTGATGGAGTAGTGTGATGGAGTAGTGTGATAGCGTAGTGTGATAGTGTAGTGTGATAGCGTAGCGTGATAGCGTAGCGTGATAGTGTGATAGCGTAGCGTGATCCGTAGTGTGATGGCGTAGTGTGATGGCGTAGTGTGATGGCGTAGTGTGATGGCGTAGTGTGATGGCGTAGTGTGATAGCGTAGTGTGATAGCGTAGTGTGACGGCGTAGTGTGATAGCGTAGTGTGATCCGTAGTGTGACGGCGTAGTGTGATAGAGTAGCGTGATAGCGTAGCGTGATAGTGTGATAGCGTAGTGTGATAGAGTAGTGTGATAGCGTAGCGTGATCCGTAGTGTGATGGCGTAGTGTGATGGCGTAGTGTGATGGCGTTGTGTGATAGCGTAGTGTGATAGCGTAGTGTGATAGCGTAGCGTGATCCGTAGTGTGATGGCGTAGTGTGATGGCGTAGTGTGATGGCGTAGTGTGATGGAGTAGTGTGATGGCGTAGTGTGATGGCGTAGTGTGATAGAGTAGTGTGATAGCGTAGCGTGATAGCGTAGCGTGATGGCGTAGTGTGATGGCGTAGTGTGATGGAGTAGTGTGATGGCGTAGTGTGATGGCGTAGTGTGATGGCGTAGTGTGATAGCGTAGTGTGATAGCGTAGTGTGACGGCGTAGTGTGATAGCGTAGTGTGATCCGTAGTGTGACGGCGTAGTGTGATAGAGTAGCGTGATAGCGTAGCGTGATAGTGTGATAGCGTAGTGTGATAGAGTAGTGTGATAGCGTAGCGTGATCCGTAGTGTGATGGCGTAGTGTGATGGCGTAGTGTGATGGCGTTGTGTGATAGCGTAGTGTGATAGCGTAGTGTGATAGCGTAGCGTGATCCGTAGTGTGATGGCGTAGTGTGATGGCGTAGTGTGATAGCGTAGTGTGATAGCGTGATAGTGTGATAGCGTAGTGTGATGGCGTAGTGTGATGGCGTAGTGTGATGGAGTAGTGTGATGGCGTAGTGTGATGGCGTAGTGTGATAGAGTAGTGTGATAGCGTAGCGTGATAGCGTAGCGTGATAGTGTGATAGCGTAGTGTGATGGCGTAGTGTGATGGCGTAGTGTGATGGAGTAGTGTGATGGCGTAGTGTGATGGCGTAGTGTGATGGCGTAGTGTGATGGAGTAGTGTGATGGAGTAGTGTGATGGCGTAGTGTGATGGCGTAGTGTGATGGAGTAGTGTGATGGAGTAGTGTGATGGAGTAGTGTGATGGAGTAGTGTGATGGCGTAGTGTGATGGCGTAGTGTGATGGCGTAGCGTGATCTGTAGTGTGATGGCGTAGTGTGATGGCGTAGTGTGATGGAGTAGTGTGAGGAGTAGTGTGATGGAGTAGTGTGATAGCGTAGTGTGATGGAGTAGTGTGATGGAGTAGTGTGATGGAGTAGTGTGATGGAGTAGTGTTATGGAGTAGTGTGATGGAGTAGTGTGATAGCGTAGTGTTATGGAGTAGTGTGATGGAGTAGTGTGATGGAGTAGTGTGATGGAGTAGTGTGATGGCGTAGTGTGATGGCGTAGTGTGATGGCGTAGCGTGATCCGTAGTGTGATGGAGTAGTGTGATGGAGTAGTGTGATAGCGTAGTGTGATAGTGTAGTGTGATAGCGTAGCGTGATAGCGTAGCGTGATAGTGTGATAGCGTAGCGTGATCCGTAGTGTGATGGCGTAGTGTGATGGCGTAGTGTGATGGCGTAGTGTGATGGCGTAGTGTGATGGCGTAGTGTGATAGCGTAGTGTGATAGCGTAGTGTGACGGCGTAGTGTGATAGCGTAGTGTGATCCGTAGTGTGACGGCGTAGTGTGATAGAGTAGCGTGATAGCGTAGCGTGATAGTGTGATAGCGTAGTGTGATAGAGTAGTGTGATAGCGTAGCGTGATCCGTAGTGTGATGGCGTAGTGTGATGGCGTAGTGTGATGGCGTTGTGTGATAGCGTAGTGTGATAGCGTAGTGTGATAGCGTAGCGTGATCCGTAGTGTGATGGCGTAGTGTGATGGCGTAGTGTGATGGCGTAGTGTGATGGAGTAGTGTGATGGCGTAGTGTGATGGCGTAGTGTGATAGAGTAGTGTGATAGCGTAGCGTGATAGCGTAGCGTGATGGCGTAGTGTGATGGCGTAGTGTGATGGAGTAGTGTGATGGAGTAGTGTGATGGAGTAGTGTGATGGAGTAGTGTGATGGCGTAGTGTGATGGCGTAGTGTGATGGCGTAGCGTGATCTGTAGTGTGATGGCGTAGTGTGATGGCGTAGTGTGATGGAGTAGTGTGAGGAGTAGTGTGATGGAGTAGTGTGATAGCGTAGTGTGATGGAGTAGTGAGTAGTGTGATGGAGTAGTGTGATAGCGTAGTGTGATAGTGTAGTGTGATAGCGTAGCGTGATAGCGTAGCGTGATAGTGTGATAGCGTAGCGTGATCCGTAGTGTGATGGCGTAGTGTGATGGCGTAGTGTGATGGCGTAGTGTGATGGCGTAGTGTGATAGCGTAGTGTGATAGCGTAGTGTGACGGCGTAGTGTGATAGCGTAGTGTGATCCGTAGTGTGACGGCGTAGTGTGATAGAGTAGCGTGATAGCGTAGCGTGATAGTGTGATAGCGTAGTGTGATAGAGTAGTGTGATAGCGTAGCGTGATCCGTAGTGTGATGGCGTAGTGTGATGGCGTAGTGTGATGGCGTTGTGTGATAGCGTAGTGTGATAGCGTAGTGTGATAGCGTAGCGTGATCCGTAGTGTGATGGCGTAGTGTGATGGCGTAGTGTGATAGCGTAGTGTGATAGCGTGATAGTGTGATAGCGTAGTGTGATGGCGTAGTGTGATGGCGTAGTGTGATGGAGTAGTGTGATGGCGTAGTGTGATGGCGTAGTGTGATAGAGTAGTGTGATAGCGTAGCGTGATAGCGTAGCGTGATGGCGTAGTGTGATGGCGTAGTGTGATGGAGTAGTGTGATGGAGTAGTGTGATGGAGTAGTGTGATGGAGTAGTGTGATGGCGTAGTGTGATGGCGTAGTGTGATGGCGTAGCGTGATCTGTAGTGTGATGGCGTAGTGTGATGGCGTAGTGTGATGGAGTAGTGTGAGGAGTAGTGTGATGGAGTAGTGTGATAGCGTAGTGTGATGGAGTAGTGTGATGGAGTAGTGTGATGGAGTAGTGTGATGGAGTAGTGTTATGGAGTAGTGTGATGGAGTAGTGTGATAGCGTAGTGTTATGGAGTAGTGTGATGGAGTAGTGTGATGGAGTAGTGTGATGGAGTAGTGTGATGGAGTAGTGTGATGGAGTAGTGTGATAGCGTAGTGTTATGGAGTAGTGTGATGGAGTAGTGTGATGGAGTAGTGTGATGGAGTAATGTGATGGAGTAGTGTGATAGCGTAGCGTGATAGCGTAGCGTGATCCGTAGTGTGATGGCGTAGTGTGATGGCGTAGTGTGATGGAGTAGTGTGATGGAGTAGTGTGATGGAGTAGTGTGATGGCGTAGTGTGATGGCGTAGTGTGATGGAGTAGTGTGATGGAGTAGTGTGATGGAGTAGTGTGATGGCGTAGTGTGATGGCGTAGTGTGATGGCGTAGCGTGATCCGTAGTGTGATGGCGTAGTGTGATGGCGTAGTGTGATGGAGTAGTGTGATGGAGTAGCGTGATCCGTAGTGTGATAGCGTAGTGTGATAGCGTAGTGTGATGGAGTAGTGTGATGGAGTAGTGTGATAGCGTAGTGTGATAGCGTAGTGTGATAGCGTAGCGTGATAGTGTGATAGCGTAGTGTGATAGAGTAGTGTGATCCGTAGTGTGATGGCGTAGTGTGATGGCGTTGTGATATAGCGTAGTGTGATAGCGTAGCGTGATCCGTAGCGTGATGGCGTAGCGTGATGGCGTAGTGTGATGGCGTAGTGTGATGGCGTAGTGTGATAGCGTAGTGTGATAGTGTGATAGCGTAGTGTGATGGCGTAGTGTGATGGCGTAGTGTGATAGCGTAGTGTGATAGCGTAGCGTGATAGTGTGATGGCGTAGTGTGATGGCGTAGTGTGATGGCGTAGTGTGATGGCGTAGTGTGATGGCGTAGTGTGATAGTGTGATAGCGTAGTGTGATGGCGTAGTGTGATGGCGTAGTGTGATGGCGTAGTGTGATAGCGTAGTGTGATAGCGTAGCGTGATAGTGTGATGGCGTAGTGTGATGGCGTAGTGTGATGGCGTAGTGTGATGGAGTAGTGTGATAGCGTAGCGTGATAGTGTGATAGCGTAGCGTGATAGTGTGATGGCGTAGTGTGATGGCGTAGTGTGATGGAGTAGTGTGATAGCGTAGCGTGATAGTGTGATAGCGTAGCGTGATAGTGTGATAGCGTAGCGTGATAGTGTGATGGCGTAGTGTGATGGCGTAGTGTGATGGCGTAGTGTGATGGCGTAGTGTGATGGAGTAGTGTGATAGCGTAGCGTGATAGTGTGATAGCGTAGCGTGATCCGTAGTGTGATGGCGTAGTGTGATGGCGTAGTGTGATGGCGTTGTGTGATGGCGTAGTGTGATAGCGTAGTGTGATAGCGTAGCGTGATCCGTAGTGTGATGGCGTAGTGTGATGGCGTAGTGTGATGGCGTAGTGTGATGGCGTAGTGTGATGGCGTAGCTTGATAGTGTGATAGCGTAGTGTGATGGCGTAGTGTGATGGAGTAGTGTGATGGCGTAGTGTGATGGCGTAGTGTGATAGAGTAGTGTGATAGAGTAGTGTGATAGCGTAGCGTGATCCGTAGTGTGATGGCGCAGTGTGATGGAGTAGTGTGATGGAGTAGTGTGATGGAGTAGTGTGATGGCGTAGTGTGATAGAGTAGTGTTATAGCGTAGTGTGATAGCGTAGTGTGATAGCGTAGCGTGATAGCGTAGCGTGATAGTGTGATAGCGTAGTGTGATAGAGTAGTGTGATAGTGTAGCGTGATCCGTAGTGTGATAGCGTAGTGTGATAGCGTAGTGTGATGGCGTAGTGTGATCCGTAGTGTGATGGCGTAGTGTGATGGCGTAGTGTGATGGAGTAGTGTGATGGAGTAGTGTGATGGAGTAGTGTGATGGAGTAGTGTGATGGCGTAGTGTGATGGCGTAGTGTGATGGAGTAGTGTGATGGAGTAGTGTGATGGAGTAGTGTGATGGCGTAGTGTGATGGAGTAGTGTGATGGAGTAGTGTGATGGAGTAGTGTGATGGAGTAGTGTGATGGCGTAGTGTGATGGCGTAGTGTGATGGCGTAGTGTGATGGCGTAGTGTGATGGAGTAGTGTGATGGAGTAGTGTGATGGAGTAGTGTGATGGCGTAGTGTGATGGCGTAGTGTGATGGCGTAGCGTGATCCGTAGTGTGATGGAGTAGTGTGATGGAGTAGTGTGATAGCGTAGTGTGATAGTGTAGTGTGATAGCGTAGCGTGATAGCGTAGCGTGATAGTGTGATAGCGTAGTGTGATAGAGTAGTGTGATAGCGTAGCGTGATCCGTAGTGTGATGGCGTAGTGTGATGGCGTAGTGTGATGGCGTAGTGTGATGGCGTAGTGTGATAGCGTAGTGTGATAGCGTAGTGTGACGGCGTAGTGTGATAGCGTAGTGTGATCCGTAGTGTGACGGCGTAGTGTGATAGAGTAGCGTGATAGCGTAGCGTGATAGTGTGATAGCGTAGTGTGATAGAGTAGTGTGATAGCGTAGCGTGATCCGTAGTGTGATGGCGTAGTGTGATGGCGTAGTGTGATGGCGTTGTGTGATAGCGTAGTGTGATAGCGTAGTGTGATAGCGTAGCGTGATCCGTAGTGTGATGGCGTAGTGTGATGGCGTAGTGTGATAGCGTAGTGTGATAGCGTGATAGTGTGATAGCGTAGTGTGATGGCGTAGTGTGATGGCGTAGTGTGATGGAGTAGTGTGATGGCGTAGTGTGATGGCGTAGTGTGATAGAGTAGTGTGATAGCGTAGCGTGATAGCGTAGCGTGATAGTGTGATAGCGTAGTGTGATGGCGTAGTGTGATGGCGTAGTGTGATGGAGTAGTGTGATGGCGTAGTGTGATGGCGTAGTGTGATGGCGTAGTGTGATGGAGTAGTGTGATGGAGTAGTGTGATGGCGTAGTGTGATGGCGTAGTGTGATGGAGTAGTGTGATGGAGTAGTGTGATGGAGTAGTGTGATGGAGTAGTGTGATGGCGTAGTGTGATGGCGTAGTGTGATGGCGTAGCGTGATCTGTAGTGTGATGGAGTAGTGTGATAGCGTAGTGTGATAGTGTAGTGTGATAGCGTAGCGTGATAGCGTAGCGTGATAGTGTGATAGCGTAGCGTGATCCGTAGTGTGATGGCGTAGTGTGATGGCGTAGTGTGATGGCGTAGTGTGATGGCGTAGTGTGATGGCGTAGTGTGATAGCGTAGTGTGATAGCGTAGTGTGACGGCGTAGTGTGATAGCGTAGTGTGATCCGTAGTGTGACGGCGTAGTGTGATAGAGTAGCGTGATAGCGTAGCGTGATAGTGTGATAGCGTAGTGTGATAGAGTAGTGTGATAGCGTAGCGTGATCCGTAGTGTGATGGCGTAGTGTGATGGCGTAGTGTGATGGCGTTGTGTGATAGCGTAGTGTGATAGCGTAGTGTGATAGCGTAGCGTGATCCGTAGTGTGATGGCGTAGTGTGATGGCGTAGTGTGATGGCGTAGTGTGATGGAGTAGTGTGATGGCGTAGTGTGATGGCGTAGTGTGATAGAGTAGTGTGATAGCGTAGCGTGATAGCGTAGCGTGATGGCGTAGTGTGATGGCGTAGTGTGATGGAGTAGTGTGATGGCGTAGTGTGATGGCGTAGTGTGATGGCGTAGTGTGATAGCGTAGTGTGATAGCGTAGTGTGACGGCGTAGTGTGATAGCGTAGTGTGATCCGTAGTGTGACGGCGTAGTGTGATAGAGTAGCGTGATAGCGTAGCGTGATAGTGTGATAGCGTAGTGTGATAGAGTAGTGTGATAGCGTAGCGTGATCCGTAGTGTGATGGCGTAGTGTGATGGCGTAGTGTGATGGCGTTGTGTGATAGCGTAGTGTGATAGCGTAGTGTGATAGCGTAGCGTGATCCGTAGTGTGATGGCGTAGTGTGATGGCGTAGTGTGATAGCGTAGTGTGATAGCGTGATAGTGTGATAGCGTAGTGTGATGGCGTAGTGTGATGGCGTAGTGTGATGGAGTAGTGTGATGGCGTAGTGTGATGGCGTAGTGTGATAGAGTAGTGTGATAGCGTAGCGTGATAGCGTAGCGTGATAGTGTGATAGCGTAGTGTGATGGCGTAGTGTGATGGCGTAGTGTGATGGAGTAGTGTGATGGCGTAGTGTGATGGCGTAGTGTGATGGCGTAGTGTGATGGAGTAGTGTGATGGAGTAGTGTGATGGCGTAGTGTGATGGCGTAGTGTGATGGAGTAGTGTGATGGAGTAGTGTGATGGAGTAGTGTGATGGAGTAGTGTGATGGCGTAGTGTGATGGCGTAGTGTGATGGCGTAGCGTGATCTGTAGTGTGATGGCGTAGTGTGATGGCGTAGTGTGATGGAGTAGTGTGAGGAGTAGTGTGATGGAGTAGTGTGATAGCGTAGTGTGATGGAGTAGTGTGATGGAGTAGTGTGATGGAGTAGTGTGATGGAGTAGTGTTATGGAGTAGTGTGATGGAGTAGTGTGATAGCGTAGTGTTATGGAGTAGTGTGATGGAGTAGTGTGATGGAGTAGTGTGATGGAGTAGTGTGATGGAGTAGTGTGATGGCGTAGTGTGATGGCGTAGTGTGATGGCGTAGCGTGATCCGTAGTGTGATGGAGTAGTGTGATGGAGTAGTGTGATAGCGTAGTGTGATAGTGTAGTGTGATAGCGTAGCGTGATAGCGTAGCGTGATAGTGTGATAGCGTAGCGTGATCCGTAGTGTGATGGCGTAGTGTGATGGCGTAGTGTGATGGCGTAGTGTGATGGCGTAGTGTGATGGCGTAGTGTGATAGCGTAGTGTGATAGCGTAGTGTGACGGCGTAGTGTGATAGCGTAGTGTGATCCGTAGTGTGACGGCGTAGTGTGATAGAGTAGCGTGATAGCGTAGCGTGATAGTGTGATAGCGTAGTGTGATAGAGTAGTGTGATAGCGTAGCGTGATCCGTAGTGTGATGGCGTAGTGTGATGGCGTAGTGTGATGGCGTTGTGTGATAGCGTAGTGTGATAGCGTAGTGTGATAGCGTAGCGTGATCCGTAGTGTGATGGCGTAGTGTGATGGCGTAGTGTGATGGCGTAGTGTGATGGAGTAGTGTGATGGCGTAGTGTGATGGCGTAGTGTGATAGAGTAGTGTGATAGCGTAGCGTGATAGCGTAGCGTGATGGCGTAGTGTGATGGCGTAGTGTGATGGAGTAGTGTGATGGAGTAGTGTGATGGAGTAGTGTGATGGAGTAGTGTGATGGCGTAGTGTGATGGCGTAGTGTGATGGCGTAGCGTGATCTGTAGTGTGATGGCGTAGTGTGATGGCGTAGTGTGATGGAGTAGTGTGAGGAGTAGTGTGATGGAGTAGTGTGATAGCGTAGTGTGATGGAGTAGTGAGTAGTGTGATGGAGTAGTGTGATAGCGTAGTGTGATAGTGTAGTGTGATAGCGTAGCGTGATAGCGTAGCGTGATAGTGTGATAGCGTAGCGTGATCCGTAGTGTGATGGCGTAGTGTGATGGCGTAGTGTGATGGCGTAGTGTGATGGCGTAGTGTGATAGCGTAGTGTGATAGCGTAGTGTGACGGCGTAGTGTGATAGCGTAGTGTGATCCGTAGTGTGACGGCGTAGTGTGATAGAGTAGCGTGATAGCGTAGCGTGATAGTGTGATAGCGTAGTGTGATAGAGTAGTGTGATAGCGTAGCGTGATCCGTAGTGTGATGGCGTAGTGTGATGGCGTAGTGTGATGGCGTTGTGTGATAGCGTAGTGTGATAGCGTAGTGTGATAGCGTAGCGTGATCCGTAGTGTGATGGCGTAGTGTGATGGCGTAGTGTGATAGCGTAGTGTGATAGCGTGATAGTGTGATAGCGTAGTGTGATGGCGTAGTGTGATGGCGTAGTGTGATGGAGTAGTGTGATGGCGTAGTGTGATGGCGTAGTGTGATAGAGTAGTGTGATAGCGTAGCGTGATAGCGTAGCGTGATGGCGTAGTGTGATGGCGTAGTGTGATGGAGTAGTGTGATGGAGTAGTGTGATGGAGTAGTGTGATGGAGTAGTGTGATGGCGTAGTGTGATGGCGTAGTGTGATGGCGTAGCGTGATCTGTAGTGTGATGGCGTAGTGTGATGGCGTAGTGTGATGGAGTAGTGTGAGGAGTAGTGTGATGGAGTAGTGTGATAGCGTAGTGTGATGGAGTAGTGTGATGGAGTAGTGTGATGGAGTAGTGTGATGGAGTAGTGTTATGGAGTAGTGTGATGGAGTAGTGTGATAGCGTAGTGTTATGGAGTAGTGTGATGGAGTAGTGTGATGGAGTAGTGTGATGGAGTAGTGTGATGGAGTAGTGTGATGGAGTAGTGTGATAGCGTAGTGTTATGGAGTAGTGTGATGGAGTAGTGTGATGGAGTAGTGTGATGGAGTAATGTGATGGAGTAGTGTGATAGCGTAGCGTGATAGCGTAGCGTGATCCGTAGTGTGATGGCGTAGTGTGATGGCGTAGTGTGATGGAGTAGTGTGATGGAGTAGTGTGATGGAGTAGTGTGATGGCGTAGTGTGATGGCGTAGTGTGATGGAGTAGTGTGATGGAGTAGTGTGATGGAGTAGTGTGATGGCGTAGTGTGATGGCGTAGTGTGATGGCGTAGCGTGATCCGTAGTGTGATGGCGTAGTGTGATGGCGTAGTGTGATGGAGTAGTGTGATGGAGTAGCGTGATCCGTAGTGTGATAGCGTAGTGTGATAGCGTAGTGTGATGGAGTAGTGTGATGGAGTAGTGTGATAGCGTAGTGTGATAGCGTAGTGTGATAGCGTAGCGTGATAGTGTGATAGCGTAGTGTGATAGAGTAGTGTGATCCGTAGTGTGATGGCGTAGTGTGATGGCGTTGTGATATAGCGTAGTGTGATAGCGTAGCGTGATCCGTAGCGTGATGGCGTAGCGTGATGGCGTAGTGTGATGGCGTAGTGTGATGGCGTAGTGTGATAGCGTAGTGTGATAGTGTGATAGCGTAGTGTGATGGCGTAGTGTGATGGCGTAGTGTGATAGCGTAGTGTGATAGCGTAGCGTGATAGTGTGATGGCGTAGTGTGATGGCGTAGTGTGATGGCGTAGTGTGATGGCGTAGTGTGATGGCGTAGTGTGATAGTGTGATAGCGTAGTGTGATGGCGTAGTGTGATGGCGTAGTGTGATGGCGTAGTGTGATAGCGTAGTGTGATAGCGTAGCGTGATAGTGTGATGGCGTAGTGTGATGGCGTAGTGTGATGGCGTAGTGTGATGGAGTAGTGTGATAGCGTAGCGTGATAGTGTGATAGCGTAGCGTGATAGTGTGATGGCGTAGTGTGATGGCGTAGTGTGATGGAGTAGTGTGATAGCGTAGCGTGATAGTGTGATAGCGTAGCGTGATAGTGTGATAGCGTAGCGTGATAGTGTGATGGCGTAGTGTGATGGCGTAGTGTGATGGCGTAGTGTGATGGCGTAGTGTGATGGAGTAGTGTGATAGCGTAGCGTGATAGTGTGATAGCGTAGCGTGATCCGTAGTGTGATGGCGTAGTGTGATGGCGTAGTGTGATGGCGTTGTGTGATGGCGTAGTGTGATAGCGTAGTGTGATAGCGTAGCGTGATCCGTAGTGTGATGGCGTAGTGTGATGGCGTAGTGTGATGGCGTAGTGTGATGGCGTAGTGTGATGGCGTAGCTTGATAGTGTGATAGCGTAGTGTGATGGCGTAGTGTGATGGAGTAGTGTGATGGCGTAGTGTGATGGCGTAGTGTGATAGAGTAGTGTGATAGAGTAGTGTGATAGCGTAGCGTGATCCGTAGTGTGATGGCGCAGTGTGATGGAGTAGTGTGATGGAGTAGTGTGATGGAGTAGTGTGATGGCGTAGTGTGATAGAGTAGTGTTATAGCGTAGTGTGATAGCGTAGTGTGATAGCGTAGCGTGATAGCGTAGCGTGATAGTGTGATAGCGTAGTGTGATAGAGTAGTGTGATAGTGTAGCGTGATCCGTAGTGTGATAGCGTAGTGTGATAGCGTAGTGTGATGGCGTAGTGTGATCCGTAGTGTGATGGCGTAGTGTGATGGCGTAGTGTGATGGAGTAGTGTGATGGAGTAGTGTGATGGAGTAGTGTGATGGAGTAGTGTGATGGCGTAGTGTGATGGCGTAGTGTGATGGCGTAGTGTGATGGAGTAGTGTGATGGAGTAGTGTGATGGAGTAGTGTGATGGAGTAGTGTGATGGCGTAGTGTGATGGCGTAGTGTGATGGCGTAGCGTGATCCGTAGTGTGATGGAGTAGTGTGATGGAGTAGTGTGATAGCGTAGTGTGATAGTGTAGTGTGATAGCGTAGCGTGATAGCGTAGCGTGATAGTGTGATAGCGTAGTGTGATAGAGTAGTGTGATAGCGTAGCGTGATCCGTAGTGTGATGGCGTAGTGTGATGGCGTAGTGTGATGGCGTAGTGTGATAGCGTAGTGTGATAGCGTAGTGTGACGGCGTAGTGTGATAGCGTAGTGTGATCCGTAGTGTGACGGCGTAGTGTGATAGAGTAGCGTGATAGCGTAGCGTGATAGTGTGATAGCGTAGTGTGATAGAGTAGTGTGATAGCGTAGCGTGATCCGTAGTGTGATGGCGTAGTGTGATGGCGTAGTGTGATGGCGTTGTGTGATAGCGTAGTGTGATAGCGTAGTGTGATAGCGTAGCGTGATCCGTAGTGTGATGGCGTAGTGTGATGGCGTAGTGTGATGGCGTAGTGTGATGGCGTAGTGTGATAGCGTAGTGTGATAGCGTGATAGTGTAGTGTGATGGCGTAGTGTGATGGCGTAGTGTGATGGAGTAGTGTGATAGCGTAGCGTGATAGCGTAGCGTGATAGTGTGATAGCGTAGTGTGATGGCGTAGTGTGATGGCGTAGTGTGATGGAGTAGTGTGATGGCGTAGTGTGATGGCGTAGTGTGATGGCGTAGTGTGATGGAGTAGTGTGATGGAGTAGTGTGATGGAGTAGTGTGATGGCGTAGTGTGATGGCGTAGTGTGATGGAGTAGTGTGATGGAGTAGTGTGATGGAGTAGTGTGATGGCGTAGTGTGATGGCGTAGTGTGATGGCGTAGCGTGATCCGTAGTGTGATGGCGTAGTGTGATGGCGTAGTGTGATGGAGTAGTGTGATGGAGTAGTGTGAGGAGTAGTGTGATGGAGTAGTGTGATAGCGTAGTGTGATGGAGTAGTGTGATGGAGTAGTGTGATGGAGTAGTGTGATGGAGTAGTGTTATGGAGTAGTGTGATGGAGTAGTGTGATAGCGTAGTGTTATGGAGTAGTGTGATGGAGTAGTGTGATGGAGTAGTGTGATGGAGTAGTGTGATGGAGTAGTGTGATAGCGTAGTGTTATGGAGTAGTGTGATGGAGTAGTGTGATGGAGTAGTGTGATGGAGTAATGTGATGGAGTAGTGTGATAGCGTAGCGTGATAGCGTAGCGTGATCCGTAGTGTGATGGCGTAGTGTGATGGCGTAGTGTGATGGAGTAGTGTGATGGAGTAGTGTGATGGAGTAGTGTGATGGCGTAGTGTGATGGCGTAGTGTGATGGAGTAGTGTGATGGAGTAGTGTGATGGAGTAGTGTGATGGCGTAGTGTGATGGCGTAGTGTGATGGCGTAGCGTGATCCGTAGTGTGATGGCGTAGTGTGATGGCGTAGTGTGATGGAGTAGTGTGATGGAGTAGTGTGAGGAGTAGTGTGATGGAGTAGTGTGATAGCGTAGTGTGATGGAGTAGTGTGATGGAGTAGTGTGATGGCGTTGTGTGATAGCGTAGTGTGATAGCGTAGTGTGATAGCGTAGCGTGATCAGTAGTGTGATGGCGTAGTGTGATGGCGTAGTGTGATGGCGTAGTGTGATAGCGTAGTGTGATAGCGTAGCGTGATAGTGTGATAGCGTAGTGTGATGGCGTAGCGTAGCGTGATCCGTAGTGTGATGGCGTAGTGTGATGGCGTAGTGTGATGGCGTAGTGTGATGGCGTAGTGTGATAGCGTAGCGTGATCCGTAGTGTGATGGCGTAGTGTGATGGCGTAGTGTGATGGCGTAGTGTGATGGCGTAGTGTTATAGCGTAGTGTGATAGCGTAGTGTGATAGCGTAGCATGATAGCGTAGCGTGATAGTGTGATAGCGTAGTGTGATAGAGTAGTGTGATAGTGTAGCGTGATAGCGTGATAGTGTGATAGCGTAGTGTGATAGAGTAGTGTGATAGAGTAGTGTGATGGCGTAGTGTGATGGCGTAGTGTTATAGCGTAGTGTGATAGCGTAGTGTGATAGCGTAGCGTGATAGCGTAGCGTGATAGTGTGATAGCGTAGTGTGATAGAGTAGTGTGATAGTGTAGCGTGATCCGTAGTGTGATAGCGTAGTGTGATAGCGTAGTGTGATGGCGTAGTGTGATCCGTAGTGTGACGGCGTTGTGTGATAGCGTAGTGTGATGGCGTAGTGTGATGGAGTAGTGTGATGGAGTAGTGTGATAGCGTAGTGTGATGGCGTAGTGTGATCCGTAGTGTGACGGCGTTGTGTGACGGCGTTGTGTGATAGCGTAGTGTGATGGCGTAGTGTGATGGCGTAGTGTGATGGCGTAGCGTGATCCGTAGTGTGATGGCGTAGTGTGATAGCGTAGCGTGATAGTGTGATAGCGTAGTGTGATAGAGTAGTGTGATCCGTAGTGTGATGGCGTAGTGTGATGGCGTTGTGATATAGCGTAGTGTGATAGCGTAGCGTGATCCGTAGCGTGATGGCGTAGCGTGATGGCGTAGTGTGATGGCGTAGTGTGATGGCGTAGTGTGATAGCGTAGTGTGATAGCGTAGTGTGATGGCGTAGTGTGATGGCGTAGTGTGATAGCGTAGTGTGATAGCGTAGCGTGATAGTGTGATGGCGTAGTGTGATGGCGTAGTGTGATGGCGTAGTGTGATGGCGTAGTGTGATAGCGTAGTGTGATAGTGTGATAGCGTAGTGTGATGGCGTAGTGTGATGGCGTAGTGTGATGGCGTAGTGTGATAGCGTAGTGTGATAGCGTAGCGTGATAGTGTGATGGCATAGTGTGATGGCGTAGTGTGATGGCGTAGTGTGATGGAGTAGTGTGATAGCGTAGCGTGATAGTGTGATAGCGTAGCGTGATAGTGTGATGGCGTAGTGTGATGGCGTAGTGTGATGGAGTAGTGTGATAGCGTAGCGTGATAGTGTGATAGCGTAGCGTGATAGTGTGATAGCGTAGCGTGATAGTGTGATGGCGTAGTGTGATGGCGTAGTGTGATGGCGTAGTGTGATGGAGTAGTGTGATAGCGTAGCGTGATAGTGTGATAGCGTAGCGTGATCCGTAGTGTGATGGCGTAGTGTGATGGCGTAGTGTGATGGCGTTGTGTGATAGCGTAGTGTGATAGCGTAGTGTGATAGCGTAGCGTGATCCGTAGTGTGATGGCGTAGTGTGATGGCGTAGTGTGATGGCGTAGTGTGATGGCGTAGTGTGATGGCGTAGCTTGATAGTGTGATAGCGTAGTGTGATGGCGTAGTGTGATGGAGTAGTGTGATGGCGTAGTGTGATGGCGTAGTGTGATAGAGTAGTGTGATAGAGTAGTGTGATAGAGTAGAGTGATAGCGTAGCGTGATAGCGTAGCGTGATCCGTAGTGTGATGGCGCAGTGTGATGGAGTAGTGTGATGGAGTAGTGTGATGGAGTAGTGTGATGGCGTAGTGTGATAGAGTAGTGTTATAGCGTAGTGTGATAGCGTAGTGTGATAGCGTAGCGTGATAGCGTAGCGTGATAGTGTGATAGCGTAGTGTGATAGAGTAGTGTGATAGTGTAGCGTGATCCGTAGTGTGATAGCGTAGTGTGATAGCGTAGTGTGATGGCGTAGTGTGATCCGTAGTGTGATGGCGTAGTGTGATGGCGTAGTGTGATGGAGTAGTGTGATGGAGTAGTGTGATGGAGTAGTGTGATGGCGTAGTGTGATGGCGTAGTGTGATGGCGTAGTGTGATGGCGTAGTGTGATGGCGTAGTGTGATGGCGTAGTGTGATGGAGTAGTGTGATGGAGTAGTGTGATGGAGTAGTGTGATGGCGTAGTGTGATGGCGTAGTGTGATGGCGTAGCGTGATCCGTAGTGTGATGGAGTAGTGTGATGGAGTAGTGTGATAGCGTAGTGTGATAGTGTAGCGTGATAGCGTAGCGTGATAGCGTAGCGTGATAGTGTGATAGCGTAGTGTGATAGAGTAGTGTGATAGCGTAGCGTGATCCGTAGTGTGATGGCGTAGTGTGATGGCGTAGTGTGATGGCGTAGTGTGATAGCGTAGTGTGATAGCGTAGTGTGACGGCGTAGTGTGATAGCGTAGTGTGATCCGTAGTGTGACGGCGTAGTGTGATAGAGTAGCGTGATAGCGTAGCGTGATAGTGTGTTAGCGTAGTGTGATAGAGTAGTGTGATAGCGTAGCGTGATCCGTAGTGTGATGGCGTAGTGTGATGGCGTAGTGTGATGGCGTTGTGTGATAGCGTAGTGTGATAGCGTAGTGTGATAGCGTAGCGTGATCCGTAGTGTGATGGCGTAGTGTGATGGCGTAGTGTGATGGCGTAGTGTGATGGCGTAGTGTGATAGCGTAGTGTGATAGCGTGATAGTGTAGTGTGATGGCGTAGTGTGATGGCGTAGTGTGATGGAGTAGTGTGATGGCGTAGTGTGATGGCGTAGTGTGATAGAGTAGTGTGATAGCGTAGCGTGATAGCGTAGCGTGATAGTGTGATAGCGTAGTGTGATGGCGTAGTGTGATGGCGTAGTGTGATGGAGTAGTGTGATGGCGTAGTGTGATGGCGTAGTGTGATGGCGTAGTGTGATGGAGTAGTGTGATGGAGTAGTGTGATGGCGTAGTGTGATGGCGTAGTGTGATGGAGTAGTGTGATGGAGTAGTGTGATGGAGTAGTGTGATGGCGTAGTGTGATGGCGTAGTGTGATGGCGTAGTGTGATGGCGTAGCGTGATCCGTAGTGTGATGGCGTAGTGTGATGGCGTAGTGTGATGGAGTAGTGTGATGGAGTAGTGTGAGGAGTAGTGTGATGGAGTAGTGTGATAGCGTAGTGTGATGGAGTAGTGTGATGGAGTAGTGTGATGGAGTAGTGTGATGGAGTAGTGTTATGGAGTAGTGTGATGGAGTAGTGTGATAGCGTAGTGTTATGGAGTAGTGTGATGGAGTAGTGTGATGGAGTAGTGTGATGGAGTAGTGTGATGGAGTAGTGTGATGGAGTAGTGTGATAGCGTAGTGTTATGGAGTAGTGTGATGGAGTAGTGTGATGGAGTAGTGTGATGGAGTAATGTGATGGAGTAGTGTGATAGCGTAGCGTGATAGCGTAGCGTGATCCGTAGTGTGATGGCGTAGTGTGATGGCGTAGTGTGATGGAGTAGTGTGATGGAGTAGTGTGATGGAGTAGTGTGATGGAGTAGTGTGATGGCGTAGTGTGATGGCGTAGTGTGATGGAGTAGTGTGATGGAGTAGTGTGATGGAGTAGTGTGATGGCGTAGTGTGATGGCGTAGTGTGATGGCGTAGCGTGATCCGTAGTGTGATGGCGTAGTGTGATGGCGTAGTGTGATGGAGTAGTGTGATGGAGTAGTGTGAGGAGTAGTGTGATGGAGTAGTGTGATAGCGTAGTGTGATAGCGTAGCGTGATAGTGTGATAGCGTAGTGTGATGGCGTAGCGTAGCGTGATCCGTAGTGTGATGGCGTAGTGTGATGGCGTAGTGTGATGGCGTAGTGTGATGGCGTAGTGTGATAGCGTAGCGTGATCCGTAGTGTGATGGCGTAGTGTGATGGCGTAGTGTGATGGCGTAGTGTGATGGCGTAGTGTTATAGCGTAGTGTGATAGCGTAGTGTGATAGCGTAGCATGATAGCGTAGCGTGATAGTGTGATAGCGTAGTGTGATAGAGTAGTGTGATAGTGTAGCGTGATAGCGTGATAGTGTGATAGCGTAGTGTGATAGAGTAGTGTGATAGAGTAGTGTGATGGCGTAGTGTGATGGCGTAGTGTTATAGCGTAGTGTGATAGCGTAGTGTGATAGCGTAGCGTGATAGCGTAGCGTGATAGTGTGATAGCGTAGTGTGATAGAGTAGTGTGATAGTGTAGCGTGATCCGTAGTGTGATAGCGTAGTGTGATAGCGTAGTGTGATGGCGTAGTGTGATCCGTAGTGTGACGGCGTTGTGTGATAGCGTAGTGTGATGGCGTAGTGTGATGGAGTAGTGTGATGGAGTAGTGTGATAGCGTAGTGTGATGGCGTAGTGTGATCCGTAGTGTGACGGCGTTGTGTGACGGCGTTGTGTGATAGCGTAGTGTGATGGCGTAGTGTGATGGCGTAGTGTGATGGCGTAGCGTGATCCGTAGTGTGATGGCGTAGTGTGATAGCGTAGCGTGATAGTGTGATAGCGTAGTGTGATAGAGTAGTGTGATCCGTAGTGTGATGGCGTAGTGTGATGGCGTTGTGATATAGCGTAGTGTGATAGCGTAGCGTGATCCGTAGCGTGATGGCGTAGCGTGATGGCGTAGTGTGATGGCGTAGTGTGATGGCGTAGTGTGATAGCGTAGTGTGATAGTGTGATAGCGTAGTGTGATGGCGTAGTGTGATGGCGTAGTGTGATAGCGTAGTGTGATAGCGTAGCGTGATAGTGTGATGGCGTAGTGTGATGGCGTAGTGTGATGGCGTAGTGTGATGGCGTAGTGTGATAGCGTAGTGTGATAGTGTGATAGCGTAGTGTGATGGCGTAGTGTGATGGCGTAGTGTGATGGCGTAGTGTGATAGCGTAGTGTGATAGCGTAGCGTGATAGTGTGATGGCGTAGTGTGATGGCGTAGTGTGATGGCGTAGTGTGATGGAGTAGTGTGATAGCGTAGCGTGATAGTGTGATAGCGTAGCGTGATAGTGTGATGGCGTAGTGTGATGGCGTAGTGTGATGGAGTAGTGTGATAGCGTAGCGTGATAGTGTGATAGCGTAGCGTGATAGTGTGATAGCGTAGCGTGATAGTGTGATGGCGTAGTGTGATGGCGTAGTGTGATGGCGTAGTGTGATGGCGTAGTGTGATGGAGTAGTGTGATAGCGTAGCGTGATAGTGTGATAGCGTAGCGTGATCCGTAGTGTGATGGCGTAGTGTGATGGCGTAGTGTGATGGCGTTGTGTGATAGCGTAGTGTGATAGCGTAGTGTGATAGCGTAGCGTGATCCGTAGTGTGATGGCGTAGTGTGATGGCGTAGTGTGATGGCGTAGTGTGATGGCGTAGTGTGATGGCGTAGCTTGATAGTGTGATAGCGTAGTGTGATGGCGTAGTGTGATGGCGTAGTGTGATGGCGTAGTGTGATGGCGTAGTGTGATAGAGTAGTGTGATAGAGTAGTGTGATAGAGTAGAGTGATAGCGTAGCGTGATCCGTAGTGTGATGGCGCAGTGTGATGGAGTAGTGTGATGGAGTAGTGTGATGGAGTAGTGTGATGGCGTAGTGTGATAGAGTAGTGTTATAGCGTAGTGTGATAGCGTAGTGTGATAGCGTAGCGTGATAGCGTAGCGTGATAGTGTGATAGCGTAGTGTGATAGAGTAGTGTGATAGTGTAGCGTGATCCGTAGTGTGATAGCGTAGTGTGATAGCGTAGTGTGATGGCGTAGTGTGATCCGTAGTGTGATGGCGTAGTGTGATGGCGTAGTGTGATGGAGTAGTGTGATGGAGTAGTGTGATGGAGTAGTGTGATGGAGTAGTGTGATGGCGTAGTGTGATGGCGTAGTGTGATGGCGTAGTGTGATGGAGTAGTGTGATGGAGTAGTGTGATGGAGTAGTGTGATGGAGTAGTGTGATGGAGTAGTGTGATGGCGTAGTGTGATGGCGTAGTGTGATGGCGTAGCGTGATCCGTAGTGTGATGGAGTAGTGTGATGGAGTAGTGTGATAGCGTAGTGTGATAGTGTAGTGTGATAGCGTAGCGTGATAGCGTAGCGTGATAGTGTGATAGCGTAGTGTGATAGAGTAGTGTGATAGCGTAGCGTGATCCGTAGTGTGATGGCGTAGTGTGATGGCGTAGTGTGATGGCGTAGTGTGATAGCGTAGTGTGATAGCGTAGTGTGACGGCGTAGTGTGATAGCGTAGTGTGATCCGTAGTGTGACGGCGTAGTGTGATAGAGTAGCGTGATAGCGTAGCGTGATAGTGTGATAGCGTAGTGTGATAGAGTAGTGTGATAGCGTAGCGTGATCCGTAGTGTGATGGCGTAGTGTGATGGCGTAGTGTGATGGCGTTGTGTGATAGCGTAGTGTGATAGCGTAGTGTGATAGCGTAGCGTGATCCGTAGTGTGATGGCGTAGTGTGATGGCGTAGTGTGATGGCGTAGTGTGATGGCGTAGTGTGATAGCGTAGTGTGATAGCGTGATAGTGTAGTGTGATGGCGTAGTGTGATGGCGTAGTGTGATGGAGTAGTGTGATGGCGTAGTGTGATGGCGTAGTGTGATAGAGTAGTGTGATAGCGTAGCGTGATAGCGTAGCGTGATAGTGTGATAGCGTAGTGTGATGGCGTAGTGTGATGGCGTAGTGTGATGGAGTAGTGTGATGGCGTAGTGTGATGGCGTAGTGTGATGGCGTAGTGTGATGGAGTAGTGTGATGGAGTAGTGTGATGGCGTAGTGTGATGGCGTAGTGTGATGGAGTAGTGTGATGGAGTAGTGTGATGGAGTAGTGTGATGGCGTAGTGTGATGGCGTAGTGTGATGGCGTAGCGTGATCCGTAGTGTGATGGCGTAGTGTGATGGCGTAGTGTGATGGAGTAGTGTGATGGAGTAGTGTGAGGAGTAGTGTGATGGAGTAGTGTGATAGCGTAGTGTGATGGAGTAGTGTGATGGAGTAGTGTGATGGAGTAGTGTGATGGAGTAGTGTTATGGAGTAGTGTGATGGAGTAGTGTGATAGCGTAGTGTTATGGAGTAGTGTGATGGAGTAGTGTGATGGAGTAGTGTGATGGAGTAGTGTGATGGAGTAGTGTGATAGCGTAGTGTTATGGAGTAGTGTGATGGAGTAGTGTGATGGAGTAGTGTGATGGAGTAATGTGATGGAGTAGTGTGATAGCGTAGCGTGATAGCGTAGCGTGATCCGTAGTGTGATGGCGTAGTGTGATGGCGTAGTGTGATGGCGTAGTGTTATAGCGTAGTGTGATAGCGTAGTGTGATAGCGTAGCGTGATAGCGTAGCGTGATAGTGTGATAGCGTAGTGTGATAGAGTAGTGTGATAGTGTAGCGTGATCCGTAGTGTGATAGCGTAGTGTGATAGCGTAGTGTGATGGCGTAGTGTGATCCGTAGTGTGACGGCGTTGTGTGATAGCGTAGTGTGATGGCGTAGTGTGATGGAGTAGTGTGATGGAGTAGTGTGATAGCGTAGTGTGATGGCGTAGTGTGATCCGTAGTGTGACGGCGTTGTGTGACGGCGTTGTGTGATAGCGTAGTGTGATGGCGTAGTGTGATGGCGTAGTGTGATGGCGTAGCGTGATCCGTAGTGTGATGGCGTAGTGTGATAGCGTAGCGTGATAGTGTGATAGCGTAGTGTGATAGAGTAGTGTGATCCGTAGTGTGATGGCGTAGTGTGATGGCGTTGTGATATAGCGTAGTGTGATAGCGTAGCGTGATCCGTAGCGTGATGGCGTAGCGTGATGGCGTAGTGTGATGGCGTAGTGTGATGGCGTAGTGTGATAGCGTAGTGTGATAGTGTGATAGCGTAGTGTGATGGCGTAGTGTGATGGCGTAGTGTGATAGCGTAGTGTGATAGCGTAGCGTGATAGTGTGATAGCGTAGTGTGATGGCGTAGTGTGATGGCGTAGTGTGATGGCGTAGTGTGATAGCGTAGTGTGATAGTGTGATAGCGTAGTGTGATGGCGTAGTGTGATGGCGTAGTGTGATGGCGTAGTGTGATAGCGTAGTGTGATAGCGTAGCGTGATAGTGTGATGGCGTAGTGTGATGGCGTAGTGTGATGGCGTAGTGTGATGGAGTAGTGTGATAGCGTAGCGTGATAGTGTGATAGCGTAGCGTGATAGTGTGATAGCGTAGCGTGATAGTGTGATGGCGTAGTGTGATGGCGTAGTGTGATGGCGTAGTGTGATGGCGTAGTGTGATGGCGTAGTGTGATGGAGTAGTGTGATAGCGTAGCGTGATAGTGTGATAGCGTAGCGTGATCCGTAGTGTGATGGCGTAGTGTGATGGCGTAGTGTGATGGCGTTGTGTGATAGCGTAGTGTGATAGCGTAGTGTGATAGCGTAGCGTGATCCGTAGTGTGATGGCGTAGTGTGATGGCGTAGTGTGATGGCGTAGTGTGATGGCGTAGTGTGATGGCGTAGCTTGATAGTGTGATAGCGTAGTGTGATGGCGTAGTGTGATGGAGTAGTGTGATGGCGTAGTGTGATGGCGTAGTGTGATAGAGTAGTGTGATAGAGTAGTGTGATAGAGTAGAGTGATAGCGTAGCGTGATCCGTAGTGTGATGGCGCAGTGTGATGGAGTAGTGTGATGGAGTAGTGTGATGGAGTAGTGTGATGGCGTAGTGTGATAGAGTAGTGTTATAGCGTAGTGTGATAGCGTAGTGTGATAGCGTAGCGTGATAGCGTAGCGTGATAGTGTGATAGCGTAGTGTGATAGAGTAGTGTGATAGTGTAGCGTGATCCGTAGTGTGATAGCGTAGTGTGATGGCGTAGTGTGATCCGTAGTGTGATGGCGTAGTGTGATGGCGTAGTGTGATGGAGTAGTGTGATGGAGTAGTGTGATGGAGTAGTGTGATGGAGTAGTGTGATGGCGTAGTGTGATGGCGTAGTGTGATGGCGTAGTGTGATGGAGTAGTGTGATGGAGTAGTGTGATGGAGTAGTGTGATGGAGTAGTGTGATGGCGTAGTGTGATGGCGTAGTGTGATGGCGTAGCGTGATCCGTAGTGTGATGGAGTAGTGTGATGGAGTAGTGTGATAGCGTAGTGTGATAGTGTAGTGTGATAGCGTAGCGTGATAGCGTAGCGTGATAGTGTGATAGCGTAGTGTGATAGAGTAGTGTGATAGCGTAGCGTGATCCGTAGTGTGATGGCGTAGTGTGATGGCGTAGTGTGATGGCGTAGTGTGATAGCGTAGTGTGATAGCGTAGTGTGACGGCGTAGTGTGATAGCGTAGTGTGATCCGTAGTGTGACGGCGTAGTGTGATAGAGTAGCGTGATAGCGTAGCGTGATAGTGTGATAGCGTAGTGTGATAGAGTAGTGTGATAGCGTAGCGTGATCCGTAGTGTGATGGCGTAGTGTGATGGCGTAGTGTGATGGCGTTGTGTGATAGCGTAGTGTGATAGCGTAGTGTGATAGCGTAGCGTGATCCGTAGTGTGATGGCGTAGTGTGATGGCGTAGTGTGATGGCGTAGTGTGATGGCGTAGTGTGATAGCGTAGTGTGATAGCGTGATAGTGTAGTGTGATGGCGTAGTGTGATGGCGTAGTGTGATGGAGTAGTGTGATGGCGTAGTGTGATGGCGTAGTGTGATAGAGTAGTGTGATAGCGTGATAGCGTAGCGTGATAGTGTGATAGCGTAGTGTGATGGCGTAGTGTGATGGCGTAGTGTGATGGAGTAGTGTGATGGCGTAGTGTGATGGCGTAGTGTGATGGCGTAGTGTGATGGAGTAGTGTGATGGAGTAGTGTGATGGCGTAGTGTGATGGCGTAGTGTGATGGAGTAGTGCGATGGAGTAGTGTGATGGAGTAGTGTGATGGCGTAGTGTGATGGCGTAGTGTGATGGCGTAGCGTGATCCGTAGTGTGATGGCGTAGTGTGATGGCGTAGTGTGATGGAGTAGTGTGATGGAGTAGTGTGAGGAGTAGTGTGATGGAGTAGTGTGATAGCGTAGTGTGATGGAGTAGTGTGATGGAGTAGTGTGATGGAGTAGTGTGATGGAGTAGTGTTATGGAGTAGTGTGATGGAGTAGTGTGATAGCGTAGTGTTATGGAGTAGTGTGATGGAGTAGTGTGATGGAGTAGTGTGATGGAGTAGTGTGATGGAGTAGTGTGATAGCGTAGTGTTATGGAGTAGTGTGATGGAGTAGTGTGATGGAGTAGTGTGATGGAGTAATGTGATGGAGTAGTGTGATAGCGTAGCGTGATAGCGTAGCGTGATCCGTAGTGTGATGGCGTAGTGTGATGGCGTAGTGTGATGGAGTAGTGTGATGGAGTAGTGTGATGGAGTAGTGTGATGGAGTAGTGTGATGGTGTAGTGTGATGGCGTAGTGTGATGGAGTAGTGTGATGGAGTAGTGTGATGGAGTAGTGTGATGGCGTAGTGTGATGGCGTAGTGTGATGGCGTAGCGTGATCCGTAGTGTGATGGCGTAGTGTGATGGCGTAGTGTGATGGAGTAGTGTGATGGAGTAGTGTGAGGAGTAGTGTGATGGAGTAGTGTGATAGCGTAGTGTGATGGAGTAGTGTGATGGAGTAGTGTGATGGCGTTGTGTGATAGCGTAGTGTGATAGCGTAGTGTGATAGCGTAGCGTGATCCGTAGTGTGATGGCGTAGTGTGATGGCGTAGTGTGATGGCGTAGTGTGATAGCGTAGTGTGATAGCGTAGCGTGATAGTGTGATAGCGTAGTGTGATGGCGTAGCGTAGCGTGATCCGTAGTGTGATGGCGTAGTGTGATGGCGTAGTGTGATGGCGTAGTGTGATGGCGTAGTGTGATAGCGTAGCGTGATCCGTAGTGTGATGGCGTAGTGTGATGGCGTAGTGTGATGGCGTAGTGTGATGGCGTAGTGTTATAGCGTAGTGTGATAGCGTAGTGTGATAGCGTAGCATGATAGCGTAGCGTGATAGTGTGATAGCGTAGTGTGATAGAGTAGTGTGATAGTGTAGCGTGATAGCGTGATAGTGTGATAGCGTAGTGTGATAGAGTAGTGTGATAGAGTAGTGTGATGGCGTAGTGTGATGGCGTAGTGTTATAGCGTAGTGTGATAGCGTAGTGTGATAGCGTAGCGTGATAGCGTAGCGTGATAGTGTGATAGCGTAGTGTGATAGAGTAGTGTGATAGTGTAGCGTGATCCGTAGTGTGATAGCGTAGTGTGATAGCGTAGTGTGATGGCGTAGTGTGATCCGTAGTGTGACGGCGTTGTGTGATAGCGTAGTGTGATGGCGTAGTGTGATGGAGTAGTGTGATGGAGTAGTGTGATAGCGTAGTGTGATGGCGTAGTGTGATCCGTAGTGTGACGGCGTTGTGTGACGGCGTTGTGTGATAGCGTAGTGTGATGGCGTAGTGTGATGGAGTAGTGTGATGGAGTAGTGTGATAGCGTAGTGTGATAGCGTAGTGTGATAGCGTAGCGTGATAGTGTGATAGCGTAGTGTGATAGAGTAGTGTGATCCGTAGTGTGATGGCGTAGTGTGATGGCGTTGTGATATAGCGTAGTGTGATAGCGTAGCGTGATCCGTAGCGTGATGGCGTAGCGTGATGGCGTAGTGTGATGGCGTAGTGTGATGGCGTAGTGTGATAGCGTAGTGTGATAGTGTGATAGCGTAGTGTGATGGCGTAGTGTGATGGCGTAGTGTGATAGCGTAGTGTGATAGCGTAGCGTGATAGTGTGATGGCGTAGTGTGATGGCGTAGTGTGATGGCGTAGTGTGATGGCGTAGTGTGATAGCGTAGTGTGATAGTGTGATAGCGTAGTGTGATGGCGTAGTGTGATGGCGTAGTGTGATGGCGTAGTGTGATAGCGTAGCGTGATAGTGTGATGGCGTAGTGTGATGGCGTAGTGTGATGGCGTAGTGTGATGGAGTAGTGTGATAGCGTAGCGTGATAGTGTGATAGCGTAGCGTGATAGTGTGATGGCGTAGTGTGATGGCGTAGTGTGATGGAGTAGTGTGATAGCGTAGCGTGATAGTGTGATAGCGTAGCGTGATAGTGTGATAGCGTAGCGTGATAGTGTGATGGCGTAGTGTGATGGCGTAGTGTGATGGCGTAGTGTGATGGCGTAGTGTGATGGAGTAGTGTGATGGAGTAGTGTGATAGCGTAGCGTGATAGTGTGATAGCGTAGCGTGATCCGTAGTGTGATGGCGTAGTGTGATGGCGTAGTGTGATGGCGTTGTGTGATGGCGTTGTGTGATAGCGTAGTGTGATAGCGTAGTGTGATAGCGTAGCGTGATCCGTAGTGTGATGGCATAGTGTGATGGCGTAGTGTGATGGCGTAGTGTGATGGCGTAGTGTGATGGCGTAGCTTGATAGTGTGATAGCGTAGTGTGATGGCGTAGTGTGATGGAGTAGTGTGATGGCGTAGTGTGATGGCGTAGTGTGATAGAGTAGTGTGATAGAGTAGTGTGATAGCGTAGCGTGATAGCGTAGCGTGATCCGTAGTGTGATGGCGCAGTGTGATGGAGTAGTGTGATGGAGTAGTGTGATGGAGTAGTGTGATGGCGTAGTGTGATAGAGTAGTGTGATAGCGTAGTGTGATAGCGTAGCGTGATAGCGTAGCGTGATAGCGTAGCGTGATAGTGTGATAGCGTAGTGTGAGAGAGTAGTGTGATAGTGTAGCGTGATCCGTAGTGTGATAGCGTAGTGTGATAGCGTAGTGTGATGGCGTAGTGTGATCCGTAGTGTGATGGCGTAGTGTGATGGAGTAGTGTGATGGAGTAGTGTGATGGAGTAGTGTGATGGCGTAGTGTGATGGCGTAGTGTGATGGCGTAGTGTGATGGCGTAGTGTGATGGAGTAGTGTGATGGAGTAGTGTGATGGAGTAGTGTGATGGCGTAGTGTGATGGCGTAGTGTGATGGCGTAGCGTGATCCGTAGTGTGATGGAGTAGTGTGATGGAGTAGTGTGATAGCGTAGTGTGATAGTGTAGTGTGATAGCGTAGCGTGATAGCGTAGCGTGATAGTGTGATAGCGTAGTGTGATAGAGTAGTGTGATAGCGTAGCGTGATCCGTAGTGTGATGGCGTAGTGTGATGGCGTAGTGTGATGGCGTAGTGTGATGGCGTAGTGTGATAGCGTAGTGTGATAGCGTAGTGTGACGGCGTAGTGTGATAGCGTAGTGTGATCCGTAGTGTGACGGCGTAGTGTGATAGAGTAGCGTGATAGCGTAGCGTGATAGTGTGATAGCGTAGTGTGATAGAGTAGTGTGATAGCGTTGCGTGATCCGTAGTGTGATGGCGTAGTGTGATGGCGTAGTGTGATGGCGTTGTGTGATAGCGTAGTGTGATAGCGTAGTGTGATAGCGTAGCGTGATCCGTAGTGTGATGGCGTAGTGTGATGGCGTAGTGTGATAGCGTAGTGTGATAGCGTGATAGTGTGATGGCGTAGTGTGATGGCGTAGTGTGATGGAGTAGTGTGATGGCGTAGTGTGATGGCGTAGTGTGATAGAGTAGTGTGATAGCGTAGCGTGATAGCGTAGCGTGATAGTGTGATAGCGTAGTGTGATGGCGTAGTGTGATGGCGTAGTGTGATGGAGTAGTGTGATGGCGTAGTGTGATGGCGTAGTGTGATGGCGTAGTGTGATGGAGTAGTGTGATGGAGTAGTGTGATGGCGTAGTGTGATGGCGTAGTGTGATGGAGTAGTGTGATGGAGTAGTGTGATGGAGTAGTGTGATGGAGTAGTGTGATGGCGTAGTGTGATGGCGTAGTGTGATGGCGTAGCGTGATCTGTAGTGTGATGGCGTAGTGTGATGGCGTAGTGTGATGGAGTAGTGTGAGGAGTAGTGTGATGGAGTAGTGTGATAGCGTAGTGTGATGGAGTAGTGTGATGGAGTAGTGTGATGGAGTAGTGTGATGGAGTAGTGTTATGGAGTAGTGTGATGGAGTAGTGTGATAGCGTAGTGTTATGGAGTAGTGTGATGGAGTAGTGTGATGGAGTAGTGTGATGGAGTAGTGTGATGGCGTAGTGTGATGGCGTAGTGTGATGGCGTAGCGTGATCCGTAGTGTGATGGAGTAGTGTGATGGAGTAGTGTGATAGCGTAGTGTGATAGTGTAGTGTGATAGCGTAGCGTGATAGCGTAGCGTGATAGTGTGATAGCGTAGTGTGATAGAGTAGTGTGATAGCGTAGCGTGATCCGTAGTGTGATGGCGTAGTGTGATGGCGTAGTGTGATGGCGTAGTGTGATGGCGTAGTGTGATAGCGTAGTGTGATAGCGTAGTGTGACGGCGTAGTGTGATAGCGTAGTGTGATCCGTAGTGTGACGGCGTAGTGTGATAGAGTAGCGTGATAGCGTAGCGTGATAGTGTGATAGCGTAGTGTGATAGAGTAGTGTGATAGCGTAGCGTGATCCGTAGTGTGATGGCGTAGTGTGATGGCGTAGTGTGATGGCGTTGTGTGATAGCGTAGTGTGATAGCGTAGTGTGATAGCGTAGCGTGATCCGTAGTGTGATGGCGTAGTGTGATGGCGTAGTGTGATAGCGTAGTGTGATAGCGTGATAGTGTGATAGCGTAGTGTGATGGCGTAGTGTGATGGCGTAGTGTGATGGAGTAGTGTGATGGCGTAGTGTGATGGCGTAGTGTGATAGAGTAGTGTGATAGCGTAGCGTGATAGCGTAGCGTGATAGTGTGATAGCGTAGTGTGATGGCGTAGTGTGATGGCGTAGTGTGATGGAGTAGTGTGATGGCGTAGTGTGATGGCGTAGTGTGATGGCGTAGTGTGATGGAGTAGTGTGATGGAGTAGTGTGATGGCGTAGTGTGATGGCGTAGTGTGATGGAGTAGTGTGATGGAGTAGTGTGATGGAGTAGTGTGATGGAGTAGTGTGATGGCGTAGTGTGATGGCGTAGTGTGATGGCGTAGCGTGATCTGTAGTGTGATGGCGTAGTGTGATGGCGTAGTGTGATGGAGTAGTGTGAGGAGTAGTGTGATGGAGTAGTGTGATAGCGTAGTGTGATGGAGTAGTGTGATGGAGTAGTGTGATGGAGTAGTGTGATGGAGTAGTGTTATGGAGTAGTGTGATGGAGTAGTGTGATAGCGTAGTGTTATGGAGTAGTGTGATGGAGTAGTGTGATGGAGTAGTGTGATGGAGTAGTGTGATGGAGTAGTGTGATGGAGTAGTGTGATAGCGTAGTGTTATGGAGTAGTGTGATGGAGTAGTGTGATGGAGTAGTGTGATGGAGTAATGTGATGGAGTAGTGTGATAGCGTAGCGTGATAGCGTAGCGTGATCCGTAGTGTGATGGCGTAGTGTGATGGCGTAGTGTGATGGAGTAGTGTGATGGAGTAGTGTGATGGAGTAGTGTGATGGCGTAGTGTGATGGCGTAGTGTGATGGAGTAGTGTGATGGAGTAGTGTGATGGAGTAGTGTGATGGCGTAGTGTGATGGCGTAGTGTGATGGCGTAGCGTGATCCGTAGTGTGATGGCGTAGTGTGATGGCGTAGTGTGATGGAGTAGTGTGATGGAGTAGTGTGAGGAGTAGTGTGATGGAGTAGTGTGATAGCGTAGTGTGATGGAGTAGTGTGATGGAGTAGTGTGATGGAGTAGTGTTATGGAGTAGTGTGATGGAGTAGTGTGATAGCGTAGTGTTATGGAGTAGTGTGATGGAGTAGTGTGATGGAGTAGTGTGATGGAGTAGTGTGATGGAGTAGTGTGATGGAGTAGTGTGATAGCGTAGTGTTATGGAGTAGTGTGATGGAGTAGTGTGATGGAGTAGTGTGATGGAGTAGTGTGATAGCGTAGTGTGATAGCGTAGTGTGATAGAGTAGTGCTCACTATTGGCCGACGCTGGTCATGTGTGTGACGTACACCACAGAAGCGATACGCAGTTTTACTACGAGAGGCAGAGGAATTTAATAGTTGAATAAAGTCGATATTTTTGTTTGTTTTTTGCGCACAAAAAGTATTCTCGTCGCTTAATAAACTGAAGATTGAGCCACTGTAGTCACTTGGACTACTTTTCGGGGGAACAAGTTTCAGTCCCTTAGAAAGCCTATGGAGGACTGATCCAGCTCTCAGATTTAATAAAAAAATCTCTTAATTCGTGTTCCGAAGATGAATGAAAGTCTTACGGGGTTGGAACAACATGAGGGAGAGGAATTACTGACAGAATTTTCATTTTTGGGTGAACTAACCCTTTAATGAGAAAAAAGCAGCTTCTTAAGAAGGTGGTGATGAACTGTTTAGAGAAAAAAGAAAGGAACTTGGAAGTCAAATTAAGAAAGCTAAATTAGATTATAAGAATAAGGTTGAAATTAGGTTATATATGGGTAATGCAAACCAGGCATGGGAGGGTCTAAATACTATTATGGGGAGAGAAACGAGGAAACCAATGTATTCTTCCCAAGGTGTATCTCTTGCAGGAGATCTGAATGTCTTTTTAGTAGGTTTGATGGTGGCCGCGTAATATTGATGATAGAATATGCCTTAAGATTCCTGCATATGAATCTATTATTCTTAAAGTATATGAAACTAGTCTTGCTTGTTTTAAGCTAAATAAAGCACCCAAGTCCAGATGGATGAAACGGTGGAGTGGTAAAGGACTGTCCAACTGTTTCAGCTCCTGTTCAATAATAAGGTGGTCCCCAGGTCATGATAATTATAAAATATTGTTCCGGTACCAAAAATATCTAATGCTACTCAAAGGATTTGAGACCAATAGCTCTTACATCTATTTAGGCTAAATGTAAGAATGCTAATAAGGCATATTAGGACAGAAGCAGAGGTGGGTAGTAACGAAGTACATTTACTTCGTTACATTTACTTGAGTATTTTTGGGGAAAATTTGTACTTTTAAGAGTAGATTTAATTGTGGGTACTTTTACTTTAACTCGAGTACATTTCTAATGAAAAAACGGTACTTTTACTTCGTTACGTTGGGCGACGTTCCTCTCGTTACTTTATTTTAATGTAATACGTGTTGTTAAAGCGTAGTTTATTCTAAGCGCGCGCTCTATCTTTTTTCTGGGCATGAGCGATGCTCAATTCACAAATGAATCACTCTTTTGAGTCGATTCTGTTCAAAGACGTCATCAAACAAGTTGGGCAGATCTGTCTAAATCGGTTCGCGAATCAGTTTGAATGATCTGTTCAGTTTCCTGCACGCACTGAATCGCTTTCAATTCACACTCGACTCGGTGTCGTAACAGGAAGATTTAAGAACACCAAGAGCGTTTGATGAAGTTGCCGTGGACCTACAGTAGCTAAAGTAAATCTGCAAATGCATCATATTTTTTGCCAGCGTTGAAGAGTTGAAAATCTTCGTATGTTACTTCGTAAGCTGTCTGTGAATGAATGATTCCACAGGACAATACATTCGATTTCATTTCATTCAGGTAATACATTTTACAAACAAACAGATTATTACGCCACGATAACACTACTACAAAGTATGACATTACCCCTTTTTTGGACATATACATTAATTTAAACATTAAATAAGATATCATTGTCCAGTTTATGAATGTGTGTACACACACAAATGTGTGTGTGTATATTGCACAGTGGCGTACGAACTCGACTTGTAAACGAATGGCTTTCTTTGCCTGCCTTAGACACAGTTAACCAGTTTAAAGATGGTTTCAGAAATATACATTTAAATACATTTTGGAGAACAAACAGAAGAAGATTCCGTGCATTTGATCGTTGTTTGTGTTCAGATGTTCAGTAGCGGGCATGCCATGACTGCGAGCACATGTGAAGAGTTTGAACTCTTTCTAATCTGTGTCAATGGTTCCCTTTACATGCCTATGAATGCAAAACTCCACACTGAGTCACTTTATTCCGACATTGTCTAATAATCCAAATGTAGTTGTATAAGTTACTATACTATTATATAAACCAAAGCACAGGCAATGGTTTTCGGGCTACAGATATATATACACTCACCGGCCACTTTATTAGGTACCCCATGCTAGTAACGGGTTGGACCCCCTTTTGCCTTCAGAACTGCCTCAATTCTTCGAGGCATAGATTCAACAAGGTGCTGGAAGCATTCCTCAGGGAGTTTGGTCCATATTGACATGATGGCATCACACAGTTGCCGCAGATTTGTCGGCTGCACATCCATGATGCGAATCTCCCGTTCCACCACATCCCAAAGATGCTCTATTGGATTGAGATCTGGTGACTGTGGAGGCCATTTGAGTACAGCGAACTCATTGTCATGTTCAAGAAACCAGTCTGAGATGATTCCAGCTTTATGACATGGCGCATTATCCTGCTGAAAGTAGCCATCAGAAGTTGGGTACATTGTGGTCATAAAGGGATGGACATGGTCAGCAACAATACTCAGGTAGGCTGTGGCGTTGCAACGATGCTCAATTGGTACCAAGGGGCCCAAAGAGTGCCAAGAAAATATTCCCCACACCATGACACCACCACCACCAGCCTGAACCGTTGATACAAGGCAGGATGGATCCATGCTTTCATGTTGTAGACGCCAAATTCTGACCCTACCATCCGAATGTCGCAGCAGAAATCGAGACTCATCAGACCAGGCAACGTTTTTCCAATCTTCTATTGTCCAATTTCGATGAGCTTGTGCAAATTGTAGCCTCAGTTTCCTGTTCTTAGCTGAAAGGAGTGGCACCCGGTGTGGTCTTCTGCTGCTGTAGCCCATCTGCCTCAAAGTTCGACGTACTGTGCGTTCAGAGATGCTCTTCTGCCCACCTTGGTTGTAACGGGTGGTTATTTGAGTCACTGTTGCCCTTCTATCAGCTCGAACCAGTCTGGCCATTCTCCTCTGACCTCTGGCATCAACAAGGCATTTCCGCCCACAGAACTGCCGCTCACTGGATGTTTTTTCTTTTTCGGACCATTCTCTGTAAACCCTAGAGATGGTTGTGCGTGAAAATCCCAGTAGATTAGCAGTTTCTGAAATACTCAGACCAGCCCTTCTGGCACCAACAATCATGCCACGTTCAAAGTCACTCAAATCACCTTTCTTCCCCATACTGATGCTCGGTTTGAACTGCAGGAGATTGTCTTGACCATGTCTACATGCCTAAATGCACTGAGTTGCCGCCATGTGATTGGCTGCTTAGAAATTAAGTGTTAAGGAGCAGTTGGACAGGTGTACCTAATAAAGTGGCCGGTGAGTGTATATATACATTTACAGAAATAATGCTTGTCTCTTCTGTTTTTGTTGCAAAGATAGCTTATCTAATTATGATAATAATCTATCTAAAAAACTATCTAAATAATATCATGTTCTCTTACGAGAGGTTCTCTCGTATTGCGTAAGCTAGCTTACGCTACGGGAAAGATTCATCTTTTCTGAGAAATTGAAGCCAAAAAAATTATCCTATAATTTTGTATCCATCGTCAACGCAGTTCAACTGCAGCAGAGCATGAGCGGGCTAACTAGCAGCTCATTGGCTCGCTCACAGGGAACTGCTTAAGCCTATGAGGAGACGCGATTGAACTCTCGTCCAATAAGAGTCGACATGCTCTCATTGCGTCATAGCCCGCCGAAGCGGGCGTGGTCAGAGAGTATAAATAATGGCGTCGTAGGCTGAAACTCAGATTTTTTCATCTCTTCAGCGAGGCTACACGCATCTGCTGATCTTGAGAGAAGCCGCCGTCGTCGACAAGGCAACTTAGCGAGCATCTAGGAGACTGAAGAAGCCGGCCGTCTTCGCCACCTTCAGCCGTCCTGCAAGCTACCGCCATCCGACGGAATATATCCTTTTTTCTCTCTTGCTATTACTGTATCCTTATTCTAAAAGAGCCGAGCGTCTTTTTCAAGATGTCTCGTACCATTTCCTGCGGTTCTTGCCGCGCTCCCCTCGAGACTGGAGACCGCCATGTCATCTGCGCTCTCTGTCTCGGATTGGAGCACGCCGAGCTCGCCCTCGCTGATGGCGGCTGCGAGCTCTGCGAGAGTATGCCGTTGTCGACCCTGCGGGCTCGACTTCAGGTCATAAAAGAAGCTTCCGCGCCGCCTCTGACTTCGCCGCGGAAGAAGAAACGCCGCTCACAGAGGCCGCCGGAACCCCAGCTTGAAGCGTTCATTCAGCCGGAGCCCGTCGCCTCCCGCTCTCCATCTCCGCCGCTACCGGACATACAGCTGCCGCCGAGTGGCCGCTCTGTTGCCTCCGAGGACGCCGCGGACATTAAGGAGACATGTTCGCTTCTCGCTTCAGACAGTGAGGAATGGTCCGGTTCTCGTGCTTCTTCGGCCCGTGAATCCACCGCGACCCGTGCGGGCATCGAGGACGAATTAATGCGCCTCCTGTCTCAGGCCGTCGAACGCCTCGGGCTCGAGTGGTCCCCTCCCCCCGAGCAGACCACCAACCGCATGGACGGCAGTTACTTCCGCTCACGTGACCAGCCTCCTGCACGAGCCCCACCTCAGCGCCCAGCTCAGCACAGCCAGACTTCGCAGCGACGCCAGGGCGGCCGCCCTCGCTCTCGCTCTGACAGCCGCCACAGACCGCCGCCGCCTCGGGGGCCGCGGCCTAGGATCACGCCGAAACCTGATCACTCGAAGTCTGCCTAGCACAGCTGAGAAAAAGACGGCGCTCTCCCGCTGCGGCCGGACCGCCGTAAAAATACCGCCCTCTGCTAGTCCCCGCGCACGCGGCTACTGCAGTAGTGTATCCCGCCATTACCAAGCCGGTTTCCCTTCCCGCTTGCATGAGCACAAACGCCGTTTTCACGGCGACCCAAATAAGTCTCAAAAAGAGCAAAAAGACACCTTGTGTAATAAATGTGCCCACAACACTGTGTTCACTCATACACAAAAGCACGTCTGTTCCCGTGTCCCACACAGAGCACACTCTCATAAAGCGGCCCCAATCCGCTCGAGTTTCAGAGTACATAAAAGCGCCCACGAACCCGTGCGCGCTTCCCCCCCTCTGTTCACTCTGTTACACGGCCCATAAACTCCTCTCTGAGTGTAAGTCCCGTTGTTATAAGCAATATGAGCGCGCGCACACAGCCCGCCATGTGCAGCGACGAGGACCGGGTAGCCATTCACCCCCAAGCATTGCGCTGCAAAGCGTGGGAAGCTATTACGGGAATTTCCCAGTGGGTGCTAAACACAATAAGGCTGGGCTATCGCTTACAGTTTCGCCGCCGCCCTCCAAGTTTTCGAGCGCGGCTAGAAACTACTGTGAACCTAGAAGCGGCGACGCTGCTCCGTTCAGAGATAGCAAAACTATTGTGCAAAAGGGCTATAGAGAGAGTGCCTCTGTCTATGAGCGAGTCGGGGTTTTACAGCCGCTATTTTCTTGTTCCCAAGAAAGACGGCGGCCTCAGACCAATATTAGACCTCAGAGTGCTGAACAAAGCTCTCATGAAGAGACCGTTCAAAATGCTCACTATCAGAAAACTCCTCGCGCACGTGCGCCAGGGGGACTGGTTCATTTCACTAGATCTGAAAGATGCTTATTTTCAGATTCAGATAAATCCCCTTCACAGGCCATTCTTACGTTTCGCCTTCGAAGGCCAGGTTTATCAATACACAGTCCTTCCGTTCGGCCTATCCTTAGCACCTCGTACGTTCACGAAGTGCATGGATGCGGCGCTCGCCCCCCTGCGGTGTCAGGGGCTGCGAATACTGAACTATTTGGACGACTGGCTGATTTTGGCACAATCACAGAGGGAGATACTGTCTCATCGTACAGTTCTCCTCGACCATCTGAAAGCTTTGGGCCTCTCTGTCAACTGGACAAAGAGCGCACTTCAACCCAGTCAGACTATTTCCTTCTTGGGTATAGAGCTAGACTCGGTCACGATGACGGCTCGTCTGTCAACACAGCGCGCGCGCCGTGTTCAGCGTCTCGCCGCATCTTTTCAGATGAACAGACTCACACCTCTGAAAACTTTTCAGAAGGCGTTGGGCTATATGGCCTCAGCCTCCGCGGTGCTCCAACTGGGGTTACTGCGCATGCGCCCGCTTCAGCTCTGGTTGAAGAGCCGTGTGTCTCACCGTGCGTGGACCACGGGCTGCCAGCTGATAAAGGTAACGCAGACCTGTATTATAGCTCTGCAACCATGGACCGTGACAGAATGGTTTCAGCGGGGCGTTTCCATGGGGACTTGTTCTCGCCGAAAAGTCATCTCGACAGACGCATCCAACACGGGTTGGGGTGCGGTCTGCGAGGGCTCACCGGCCTTCGGCCCCTGGTCAGCTCAAGAGAGCCTCCTTCACATAAACTGTTTGGAGATGTTAGCGGTCGAGAACGCGCTCACGCGTTTTCTCCCGCGTGTTCACGGTCACCACGTGCTGATCCGTTCGGACAATATAGCCGTGGTCTCCTACCTAAACCGTCAGGGCGGAGTCAGATCCAGAAATCTTTTCAGACTGACAGAACGCATATTAGTTTGGTCGCAGTGTCACCTGCTATCGCTCAGAGCGACGCACGTGCCGGGCCATCTGAACGACGGTCCAGACAGTCTGTCCAGGAACCCCATTCCCCCCGGGGAATGGTCCCTGCACACTCTTACAGTCCAAAAGCTGTGGCGAATATTCGGCAGAGCAGAGGTGGACCTCTTCGCCTCAGAAGAGAACACCCAGTGCCCAATATTTTTCTCGAAGAGCGATGACGCGCTAGCCCAGACCTGGCCCAGCCGCCCGCTTTATGCATTCCCTCCGGTTTCTCTGCTACCACAGGTGCTTCAGAGAATCAGGGAAACACGCCACTCGGTGCTCCTCATAGCCCCGCGTTGGGAGGGTCAGACTTGGTTTCCGGAGCTCACTCAGCTGTCACAGACAGCCCCGTGGCCCATTCCAGTCAGAGCAGATCTCCTCTCTCAAGCTCGCGGCACGATCTGGCACCCCCACCCAGAGCGCTGGGCGCTACACGCGTGGGTGATCAACAACTACCCGTTGCTTTGCCAGAGGGAGTGTTAAACACGATCATGCAGGCTAGAGCGGCCTCTACGAGAAGGCTCTATGCGTCTAAATGGTCTGTGTTCTCAAAATGGTGCACCGACAGAAATTTGGACCCACGGTCATGCGAGGTTCCTTCCTTGCTAAGTTTTCTCCAAGAGATGCTGGACAAGGGCAGGTCCCCGTCCACTCTCAAGGTGTATGTGGCAGCCGTCGCAGCGTTCGTTGAACCCCGGCTCGGCCAGTCACTGGGCAAAGACGGTTTGGTCATCCGCTTCCTCAGGGGAGCTAGAAGGATGAACCCCTCACGCCCCCCTTCGGTGCCGATTTGGGATCTTTCCATAGTTCTCGAAGCTATGAAAGCCCCCCCATTCGAACCACTAAACACCGTGGACCTCAAATACCTCTCGTTCAAAGCTGTTTTTCTGCTTGCACTCGCATCAGTAAAACGTGTGGGAGACCTTCACGCGCTGTCAACTAGCGCTTCCTGTCTTGAGTTTGGGCCCAATGACTCCTTAGTCGTTCTCAAACCTAGACATGGTTATGTCCCAAAAGCGATTGGTACCCCGTTCAGGGCACAAGTTATTTCCTTATCGGCTCTGCCTGCATCCGATAACGAATCTGACTCTAATCTCCTGTGTCCGGTCAGGGCCCTGAGATTATACGTTTCCCACACTGCTCCGGTCAGACGATCTGAGCAGCTGTTTGTTTCGTTCGGTGGGCGCACCAAGGGGTTGGCCGCCTCGAAACAGACACTATCCAGATGGATAGTTGATGCCATTGCAGCCGCATACGCGTCAAAAGACCTGCCATGCCCTCTGGGCATCAGGGCTCATTCCACTAGAGGCATGGTCCAGCGGAATTTCCATTCACGACATTTGTGTGGCAGCAGGATGGTCTTCCCCTTCCACCTTTGTCAGATTTTACAATCTCGAAGTTCCCGCCTTGCAGGCTAAACTACTAGCTATCTAGTATGTTACAGATTCTCTGGTGAGCTGCACTAAAAAGAGTTATTCACACAGACCGGTTCCCGCTCTGTCTCTCTTATCAAGTGCTTAGTACTACACAATCACCGGCCCGCTCTGCTGGCCCTGTCTCATGTACATATGTTCATTCCCACTATTAAGGGTTCCCCCGGGTCTCCCCTGGGACTCGTAAGTGGATGCTTAGCACGCACGGCGTTGACCAGGTGTTCCCGTAGCGTAAGCTAGCTTACGCAATACGAGAGAACCTCTCGTAAGAGAACGAATCGGTTACCTAACGTAACCTCGGTTCTCTCTAGATGAGGGAACGAGTATTGCGTTCCTGGCCGTGCTTGTGCTACTAGCGTTTCTCGCTTCATTCTATGAAAACCAGAGTTTCAGCCTACGACGCCATTATTTATACTCTCTGACCACGCCCACTTCGGCAGGCTATGACGCAATGAGAGCATGTCGACTCTCATTGGACGAGAGTTCAATCGCGTCTCCTCATAGGCTTAAGCAGTTCCCTGTGAGCGAGCCAATGAGCTGCTAGTTAGCCCGCTCATGCTCTGCTGCAGTTGAACTGCGTTGACAATGGATACAAAATTATAGGATAATTTTTTTGGCTTCAATTTCTCAGAAAAGATTCATCTTTCCCGTAGCGTAAGCTAGCTTACGCAATACTCGTTCCCTCATCTAGAGAGAACCGAGGTTACGTTAGGTAACCGATTCGTTTTATATATATAGGCCTATGTGATCCAAAGTAACTAGTAACTAACTACTTGAGTAGTTTTTTCATTGGATACTTTTTTACTCTTACTCAAGTAACTATTAAGATTATTACTTTTACTTTTACTTTGAGTAAATATTTCAATAAGTACTTGTACTTTTACTTGAGTACAGTTTTTGGATACTCTACCCACCTCTGGACAGAAGTTAATGAAGATTATTGCGGTTGGCTTATAAGAGAGCTACTGACGACGCACTTTAACCGTATGCAGTTTAGTGTATGAACATATATTCAACAGAACAAAAACTGTGCTAGAATTTTATTTATTTATTTTTAGCATTACATACAATTAAGATATATGTTGTTTTACAGAGATTACCTGATTTAGGGGTGAATGGTGGCTTCATCTGGTGGATTACAGACTTTCTTTTAAATCGTCCACAAAGAGTTGTTGTTAATGGTAAAGACAATTGTTTTAAACACAGGAGTACCACAGGGAACTATATTATCTCCTTTATTATTCTCATTGTACATAAATGAATTTAAAAATTCACAATACATATTTTAGTCTACTGAAATACGCTGACGATTTGTCACTTGTCTGCCTTTTGTACAAAGGTAGAACTGAAATAAACAAATTGTATCATAGTTATATAAATTCCCTGCAGAAATGGTGATAATTGTGGGCACTTGAGATACATTTGATTAAAACTAAGGAACTAGTGATTGGTAGAAACAAATGTGAATTGAGTTTTGTTGGAAAAGTGGATTATGTTTTTAAAAAGGCAATACAGAGATTGCATCTTATTCAGAGGCTAAAACACTTTAGCGTGTGCAAGAATATTTTAGAGATGGTCTATAAGGATCTTGTGGAGAGTATTATGTATTTTAATACGACTGTGGTAAGGAGTTCTGACTGTTAAAGCAGAGGTTGTCTAGGCTGGTTAATGTAGCTAGCGAGACACAAAGACAACGGAATGAGATGTATTTATCAAAAGTTAAACAAAAGGCATTGGTTATTATAGAGGATTCTTCACATCCCTTACATTCTAAATTTCAGTTGTTTACCATTAAGGAGACATTTTAGACGGTCTCAGGCGAGTAAAAATGTGTACCATATGTAATTTGTGCCAACTGCAGTTAACAATAGAGGAACTAAACTAAACTAAACTACACTACACTACACTACACTACACTACATGTAGTCGGTCGCCTGGTTTCCTTGTCTACGGCGTTGAGCCACACACTGATGGATGAGCAGAGACTGATGTTTCAAGATCAGAATCAGATATATTACAACGTGTGTCATTATCCGTTCTACCGCTGCAGTGCGCTGTTGAGTCGTGTCACGCTCACTGAAGACACATCCCCAGACCCACTGTTAGCATCAGAAATGGAAGAATATCTGTGTGAGTGGGCAATGGATGACTGTCAGCGGTGTGTGTGCTGCGTGTGGGATGCTCTACCTGACAGCACTTTCTCCAGCATATTCCCCAGTATGGGTGCCGACTGCTCCTGTCTCACGAGTCTTAGAGCTGAAACAAGAGAAACAGGACTTCTGTGGTGAATTCACAGTAAATACTTCAGCAAAACACTGATTCACTGTTCTTCTCTGTCAGTGATGAGTGTGTGACAGACACTGGCGGTCAGATTCATAAACTCACGCAGTTTGTTGCACAGCGTCTCCGGCAGTGAGAAAGCCCGTTTGGACTCGGCCGGGCCCTTGACGCTGTCCCGCAGCGAGCGCACGCTCTTCTGTCGGTTGCGGGCGAAGCGAGCGCGTCGTATTTTCCACATGGCGGCGTCGCTCAGGTTGGCCACGTTCGTCCGCACCGCAGTGATGGCTGACAGTAAATCAACACATTAGCAGCACATTATTATTTATAATATTATCTTGAAATAACATTATTCAAGAACCGCTATAAAGCCCAAACCATCTCTGTTACCTTAAATTAGCCTATATGTTTATCTCTGTAAAGCAGCTTTGAAACAACCTAGATTGTTAAAAGCGCTATATACACACTCACCTAAAGGATTATTAGGAACACCATACTAATACTGTGTTTGACCCCCTTTCGCCTTCAGAACTGCCTTAATTCTACGTGGCATTGATTCAACAAGGTGCTGAAAGCATTCTTTAGAAATGTTGGCCCATATTGATAGGATAGCATCTTGCAGTTGATGGAGATTTGTGGGATGCACATCCAGGGCACGAAGCTCCCGTTCCACCACATCCCAAAGATGCTCTATTGGGTTGAGATGGTATGGTATGGTATGGTATGGTATATACTTTATTGTCCCAAAGGGAAATTTGTTTTGGGCTCACAAATACAAATACAACCACTGCAACCAGACATTTAAAACAAACACAATACATAAAAAACAGAGAAAAATACACACTTAAAATCAAGTATTTGGCCTCACATTACTGTGAGCACAGAGAGTACCCGGCATCATGCTACTGAACACTGGAAGTGCACTTCTATGCACTGTAAAATGATTAGCATCACATCACTCTCTCCACTGGGACACAAACGGCATCATGCCACTCTGTACACTAAAAATTAATTGGCATCACGCCACTCTGTCCACTAGAAAGTAATCGGCATCACGTCACTCTGTACACTAAAAATTAATTGGCAACACACTACTCTGTCCACTATAAAATAATCGGCATCACACTACTCTGTCCACTATTAAGTAATCGGCATCACGCTACTCTGTGCAAATAAAAAATTTATTGGCATCACGCCACTCTGTCCACTAGGAAGTAATCGGCATCACGCTACTCTATACACTTAGGAAAATTATTATTTCTACTTGATACTATTTAATAACTTAACCGCTGAAGGAATGAATGAATTCTTAAACCGGTTTAGTCTACAGCTAGGCATTCTAAGTCTTCTCCCCAATGGCAGCATTACAAACTCAGAGTGCAGGACATGTGTTGTATCATGCATAATCCTTTTTGCCTCCCTCAATGTAGATTTTTCATAGAGGGTCTGGAGATAAAGAGGTTCTGTTCTGCCCATGACCTTCATGGCTGTTTGGATAAGACGACCTAGCCTAGATTTCAAATGTACTGTTAAATTACCGTACCAAAGATGTATTCCATAAGAAATCACATTCTCCAATACAGCCTGATAAAATAACATCATAATCCTATTACTGACTCCATAAAGTCTCAGCCTTCTCAAAAAATACATTCTTTGTTGTAGCCGAGTGCACAAGGTATCTATATGGGCCTGCCATGTAAGAGAACAGTCAATGTAAACACCCAGATATTTATATGAGGACACTTGTGTAATAGGAACATCATGGATATAAATAGAGTTATGATTCCCAATTGACTTTGGATCAAATATCATCTCCTCAGTTTTCTACACATTTACAATCAGGTGATTAGCATCACACCACTCTATAAACTGACTAATCTCAGAGCAGTAAGAAAAAATATCTTGATCTTTATATAACAAGCTAAGAATTGCAGTATCATCACTAAATTTCACAATGTAGTTGTTACTATAAATCCTCACACAACTGTTTGTATACAGTGTGAAGAGAACTGGGGAGCTCACACACCCCTGAGGGGCTCCTGTACTGATGTCAAGAGAGTCAGAGATCTTCCCATTAACCCTAACCCGTTGGGTTCTGTTTGTTAAAAAAGAAAAATACCATTTAATAATAAACGGGTTTACATCCATCGATTTAAGTTTCTCCAGTAATAAGTACGGTTGCAAAGTATTAAAAGCTGAGCTAAAATCAATAAAAAGTAAACGCGCATATGCCTTTGAATCATCCAAATGTTTAGATACAAGATGGGTGATACTTCCTACTGCATCATCCGTGCTTCTACCCTGCCTGTACGCAAACTGCCATGGATCTAGTTTTGACATAACTTCATATTTTAATAAAGACACCATGTACTTCTCAAAACATTTCATTATTATTGATGTTAGTGCTACAGGTCTAAAATCATTATTCTCAGACGGATGTGGCTTTTTTGGAATTGGAATAATCACAGCTTTTTTCCAGAGCGCAGGAACTATATGTGAGTCCAATGAACGCTGAAAGAGTGTACACCACACTGGAGTAAGTTCTGCAGCACAGGTTTTCAAAAGCTGTGAAGAAATCCCATCAGGTCCCTTAGATTTCTTAGTACATAACTGCTGAAACAGTAGTTGCACCTTAGAACTATCTATTATTAATCTACTGCCGCCTGTCAGAGAACCTATAACAGATCTACATGTATCCGAGAAGTCATGAGTTTGAAATCGCAGATAGAACTCATTAAGTTCATTAGCTTTCTGTAAATCGTCATTAGTATTTATAAGTGGACTATTTATTTCCATATTAGTAACGGCCTTTATTGTGTCCCACATTTTCCTCGAATTTGAAGTGGAAAACTGATGCTCAACAAGATCTTTCTGTCGCCCCCTTGCTTCTTTTATCTTATGATTAAGCTCTTTTTGTATTATTTTCAACTCGGCAAGATCATGGTTTCTAAATGCAGCATTTTTCCTGTTAATACAACTCTTAATTTCTTTACTTATATAAGGTTTGTTGTTTGGATACATAATAACTTTTTTTTTAGTGAGTACATTGTCCACACAAAAAATGATATACTCCGTTATTGTCTCAGTAGTCGTATCAATGTCCATATCGTTAAAAACATTCCAATCTGTACAAAGGAAACAACCTTTGAGTCTCTCTATGGCATCGTCTGACCAAACTGTTACTTCCTTTATGCATGGTTTACTGCGTTTGAGCATAGTCCTGTATGTAGGAATAAGATGGACTGTGTTGTGGTCAGAGTTCGCCAGCGGAGGTTTCGCTCTGGCTTCATAGGCCTTTTTAATATTGCCATAGCACTTATCTAGGGTTCTGTCCTTTCTTGTCCCACATTTTATATATTGTTCGAAGCCAGGCAAGAACAGTTCCAGCTTGCATTGATTAAAATCACCTAATATAAATACGGGAGCCTCTGGCGAGCACTGTAATTGCTGGTGAACACAGTCCGCTATACATTTTGCTGCTTTAACTGCATTTCCACTAGGAGGGACATAGACGGCACAAACAATGACGCTACCAAACTCCCTCGGTAGATAGAAAGGTCTCATTTTCAAGCACAGAACTTCAGCATCAGGACAGCAGATTGTGTCTTTAATTGTATACTGTTTACACCAAGCGTTACTCACATACACAGCCAGACCGCCGCCTCTGGTTTTCCCTGACTGGGCATTCCTATCCGCCCGCACCAGCGAGAATCCATCCAGCCCCAGAGCAACGTCCGGAATGTCCCGGTGCAGCCATGTTTCAGTGAACACCATCAAACTTGAAGTGCGATATTCAAAACATACTTTGGAGTTAGCTCGAAGTTCCTCCATTTTACCATGCAATGATCTGGCATTGCATAAAATCATCGATGGTAAGGGTGGTCTGTTTCCTCGTCGTCGGAGACGTTGCCGTATTCCCCCTCGTTGACCCCGTCTCCTATGCCTTCTATTGCGTTCAGTTGATGATCCCCCGCAAACAGGCAGGTTCAAAGGAGGAGGCCCGGCATAGCGAAGCGCAAGCAGTACGTCTCCGGTGTAACTAATTGACGTCCATATTGCCGCACCAGGGTGTGTTTGGCAGTGTGCAAGGTATCCACATACAGCAATCACTAGGCATATCTGAACGAACCTTGCCATGCTGGTATTAGCATAAAAACAATCACAATGTGGCTAAAACTAAAACTAAGAGCTTATAAAAAAAAATTAAAAAATAAATAAAAAGCGGATAAAAAGAACAAACCACAGACGACAAATTGGTGCAGTAGAGCAAGAGCAAGAGCCCGGGTCGCGTACAGAGCAGCGCCACCGGAAGGATCTGGTGACTGTGGGGGCCATTTTAGTACAGTGAACTCATTGTCATGTTTGAAATGATTAAAATGATTGAAATGATTGAAATGACTCATTTGAAATGATTCGAGCTTTGTGACATGGTGCATTATCCTGTTGGAAGTAGCCATCAGAGGATGGGTACATGGTGGCCATAAAGGGATGGACATGGTCAGAAACAATGCTCAGGTAGGCCCACCCAATGCTGTTGTAGCCCATCCGCCTCAAGGTTGTGCGTGTTGTGGCTTCACAAATGCTTTGCTGCATACCTCGGTTGTAACGAGTGGTTATTTCAGTCAAAGTTGCTCTTTTATCAGCTTGAATCAGTCGGCCCATTCTCCTCTGACCTCTAGCATCAACAAGGCATTTTCGCCCAGAGGACTGCCGCATACTGGATGTTTTTCCCTTTTCACACCATTCTTTGTAAACCCTAGAAATGGTTGTGCGTGAAAATCCCAGTAACTGAGCAGATTGTGAAATACTCAGACCGGCCCGTCTGGCACCAACAACCATGTCACGCTCAAAATTGCTTAAATCACCTTTCTTTCCCATTCTGACATTCAGTTTGGAGTTCAGGAGATTGTCTTGACCAGGACCACACCCCTAAATGCATTGAAGCAACTGCCATGTGATTGGTTGATTAGATAATTGCATTAATGAGAAATTGTACAGGTGTTCCTAATAATCCTTTAGGTGAGTGTAAATGAAGATGACTTGACGTCTGTGTGACCGATACACATACTACGGATGCTTGACGCGCTTGACACACTCACTTGTAGGGAAAGGGAACTCCTTGTTGCAGTCCAGGTGCAGCTGCGCCTCCAGCGACAGCGTCTCGAAGCGGTTGACGAAGAACTCCCAGCTCAGAGCGGGGATCTCCGGCTTCAGCGAGTGCAGCAGCAGCAGTTTACTGAGGATCACGGGACGGTCCCGCACCACGGTGTCGAACTGGAAGTCCAGGCACAGACACAGGCCCTGGTGGACACACACACACACACACACACACACACGTCTGGCTCTGTGAGGTCACATGACTCGAGCCGAGGCGTCTGGCTCTGTGAGGTCACATGACTCGAGCCGGGCGTCTGGCTCTGTGAGGTCACATGACTCGAGCCGGGCGTCTGGCTCTGTGAGGTCACATGACTCGAGGCGTCTGGCTCACCTGCAGCGCGGGCCGTTTGACGGTGTCCAGCAGCAGCCGGGCTCGGGTGGCCACGGCCGGGTTGACGTCCTCCACGCTGGCCAGGAAGCAGCAGAAGGCGTGTGCTAGGGAGTACTTCAGCGGGTGGCTCTTCGTCACCGAGCCGATGTCCAGGAACCGGCACAGCACCGCCACCCGCTCCACTGAAAGAGACGGAAACATCAGCAACATCTGCCTGACGACATCAACGAGGTCATGAGCACTAGGGTGCGCAGCTGCGGTTACTGAGATGTTAAAGATTCATTTTTGGCCTTACTCAGGACAGGTGAAGTGAGGCAGGATGGGGAAAGGGCCTCGGACCGCTGAAGCACTGCGCTACATGACGGGGCGCTGCTAAAGTGTTTTTGTGTTTTTATTATTGTGTTTGAGATGTTTGTCTGGTTTTCAGACGGTTTCTGGTTTTCAAGTGGACGACACTGAATACAGGTGTACACAGGGTCTGATACGGTTTGAGCTTGTCCACTTTTGTTCTGGAGATCAGTGTCTGTAACGCTGCCTGTGCCCGATCGGTGTTCTATCAGGACAGAAGTGGTTGCAAGTGAACAAATGAGACGGATTAAAACACCAGCTGTAAACAGAGTCAGAGATCTTCTGGACTGCAGACGTTTTGCTTAAATCACTATCCCTGAATACAAGCACTACTAATAATGTGCACATGTCAGATCTAGTAGTTACTGTTGATTGTTAATGATTCATTAATGAAAATGACACGTTAGCTTTAACGTTTACATTCTCCATATGGAGTTGATGTTGATAACAGCCGTTTAGTGATAGTGCAGACTGATCCTCTTTATCCAGTGTGTGTGTGTTAGCTGATGTGTGTGAAACTCCAGCTCAAGGTCAATCCCCATCAGAGGCTCGCATTAATTCTGCCGGCGGGCGACAGTAACCGTGGCAACAGTGTTTTGGGAAAGATCAGTCAGACCTGCTTGGAAGCGGATCTTCCAGTCCTGGCTGTTGAAGCTGCTGTCCACCAGCCTCCAGAAGATGTCGGCTCCGTGAGACAGAGTGAGCGCGTGCAGGAGCTGCGGGACGGCCAGAGACGCCAGCTGGCAGAACTCAGACCTCAGCATGGCCCACAGGCTGCACACACACACACACACACACACACACATCACAACAGCACTGTATCAGAGACACACAAACACACGCACAAACACACGTTGTTCCTGAAGTTGATGAAGTGTGTGTGTGAATCTTCTGCTAGTGTTCAGGAAGAGTGAGCTGATCAAAGACAGGAATGGAGTGTTTCAGTAGTTTATTGAATGTGAAATGAACGGATGTGAAGCTTGAGGTTCCCACAGAGAACTGAGTGAAGAGGTTTGAAAAAATTAGTTTTGAGAAATTATTGTAAAAAAAAAATAAAAACTGTAAAATTATATTTTTTGTGAAATTTACATTAAAGAATACATTAAAGAATGTATGAAGTTGCTAGAATAAAATGTTTTTTTGTTTTCTTTAGGCAGAGGCTTTGTTTCAGATATTCACACAACAGAATATTCTGAGGGCCATGAACGTATTGAGAAAATTATCAAAAATGCTGGCTTTAAAGTGTTTAAAGCCCTCAATAACCCGATCCCTCTGTATTTAACTGATTTGTTACTTGTAAAAGTTTTGTATGTTCATTGTATGTTTTGCTTCCCTGCTGATAGCTTATATTTATTGCACAGCGGTTTAGTTGTTTTTTTAACATGCTTTATAAATAATCATTGATAGATTGAATGCCACCTGATTATAATGTAATGTAAATATGATGTGATTTCCTCTGATGGCCGTCAGTGAGTGGGATAAAGGCATACCTGGGAATGAGCATCTTCTCCTGCACGTAGGCCAGGAACTGAGGCTGATCTTTCCTGGCGTGATACAGGCACTCTCCGTGCAAACACAGGATCTTCAGAACGCTCAGCATGTTGAAGAGGATATCCGGCTCCTCGAACTTACTCATCTCCTGCCAGAAAGGGACAGCAGTGACGCAGTGAAGTTCTGCAACATGATGCCGCACGCACCCCCTGACCCCAGCGTGACCTTTACCCACCTGACCCCAGCGTGACCTTTACCCGCCTGACCCCAGCGTGACCTTTACCCCCTGACCACAGCGTGACCTTTACCCACCTGACCCCAGTGTGACCTTTACCCGCCTGACCCCAGCGTGACCTTTACCCGCCTGACCCCAGCGTGATCTTTACCCCCCTGACCCCAGCATGAACTTTACCCGCCTGACCACAGCGTGACCTTTACCTGCCTGACCCCAGAGTGACCTTTACCCACCTGACCCCAGCGTGACCTTTACTCCACTGAACCCAACGTAACCTTTGCCCCTGACCCTAGTGTGACTTTTACCCCCTGACCCCAGCGTGACCTTTACCCACCTGACCCCAGCGTGACCTTTACCCCCTGACCCTACTGTGATCTTTACCCCCTGACCCCACCGTGACCTTTACCCCCGACCCCACATGATCTTAACCCCCTGACCCCACCGTGATCTTTACCTCCTGACCCCACCGTGACCTTTACCCGCCTGACCCCACCGTGATCTTTACCCC